>SMLS01004711.1:0-29427 GCA_004785975.1 Popillia japonica | reverse complement strand
AAAAAAAAATTTTATAGCACATTTTCGAGGAATTAAAATTTTGGCAATTTTTTAAATGGACCCTATATATTTTTCAATATCCTGAAAGAGCACATCCACGGAATTCTATACGCGAAGCAGTGGCTGCTTTAGAACTAACCTACTATAAGATTTATTCAATTCTTAAAAAGAACAAAATAAAGCCGTACAAAATTAAATTAGTACAAGGACTGCATCAGGGAGACCAGCAACGGCGACTAACATTTTGTGATCGAGTGATTAATCACACACGTTTAATTGATGTCATAATGTGGAGCAACGAGTCATGCTTCACAGGAAATGGTATATCGAACAGAAAAAATGACCACTATTGGGATGACATAAATCCTAGACAAATACGTCCATGCAGATTTCAACACTAGGTGTTGTGAATGATTTTGTAGTAGGAACATATCTTTAAAAAGGAACTCTTACGTTTATAAGAAATTTTCTCATAAACGATTTCGATGATTTGCTGGACGGCTTATCACTAGCCATTTGGTGTGATATGTGGTTTCAGCAAAATGGTGCACCCACATACAATGCAAGAATTATTCAAGATGTTCTACAGTAAAAGTTTAGGCATAAGCTGATAGCAAATAGTGCTCCAGTATCTTCAGGGAAGATTTCAGTGAATTCTTCAATACAAGATTGTAAAGAATAAGTCCATGTCTCATCTGGATTGCGATTGCCACTTCGAAAATGAGCCATTAGAATGTACGCATCTTATTCAGATGTAAACGGCATCTTCAAAAACGCGTTCCTGAAAATGAAAATTAATTTAGTGACAATGATTAGTAAAGTAATTAAATGCCATACTCACATTACACATGCAAAGATTGCACGTGTAACGCAAATGCAATTGCATCACCAATTTATAAATTGCACGCTAATGTCAACAGCTGACAGAAATTGACAGTTTGCAAGTAAAAATAATAAAGTCCCAACTTACGAAAGTGAACTTCGCTAAATTGAAAAAAGTAACTGGTGACGTATGCAAAAGACATTCTGGATCGAAAGTTATGTCCAAGGTGTTTAATTTAGTTAGTCAACTTATTTTAGAGAAATTGTAGGGTAATGCACTTGACATTTTTCATATCAGTGCCAGTAGTAACTGATTTTCCATAGGACTCTCTTTTGGAACTGCGATTATCAAACTGCTATGTATTTCAGAACGGCCTAACCTCACTCATTAATTTTTATGTATGTTGAATGTTGACGTTTCAATGTACGGGATGTTTTGATCTTTTGGAAACGAGTTTCCGGAATGAAATACATTTTTCTGTGTATCTATGAATTTCTTTATGAATTATCTTGAACGGAATCTGTCAATCGATCAAAGTATCCACTAAAATCAAGAAAAATACTCAGTATAAAACTGATTTTGATATTTATTTTTAGGGTTTAGTGAAATACATTAGTCTATTCTATTATAACGTACAGATCCTGGATTTAGTCAGCGATGCACGGCAGTTTTGGAATGTTTCTGAAATTAAAGCAATATATCCAAAGACAAAATCACTTCTCGTCTTATCTCGGCGATCTCAAAAACTTTTTGTATTCCTGGCTGTGCTCGGTCTAGAGCTATATATATTGAAACCAATTACTACAGAGACAGGACTTATATTTCCATCAAGAATAATTTCTGATTCGATAGTTTTTAAAACAAGTATATTATTTAGCCAATATTATGTCATGGTGTCTATTGCTACTACAATGTCTGGCTACGATATGTTTTATACCAGCTATTCGGCACACGTAATAATCCAGTTACACATGTTGAAGTATAAATTTGAACATATCACGCAAGATATTCCTATTAAAGATATAACTCGTTACATTAATCATCATCAGCTGCTGCTATCGTAAGAATATTGCTTGAATTATACTCAGTGACATTAGACGTGTTACACCTGGAAGGAGTAAGTTGTTCAACTTGATTTCTTGGCATCAAAGTGACTATATTCAAAGCATAGTACAAGTCTCGTCTAGTCTATAAGTGTTAAGCGTAACAAAATGAGTTCGAAGACGTTAAAATTATCACCGTGTTAATGACTTTGACAGGGGTAGAATTGTTGCCTATCGGGAGGTTGGTTTGTCCTATCGCGAAATTGGCTGTAATGGCGGTAATGCGTGTGTGCTGTGTGTGGACAGAAGAAGGTAGAGGAATACGAAGCATACCAACTGGGCAACCGAGGCGTACCACTGAGCGTCAAGATAGTCGCTTCAGACAACTAGCTCTACGAGACCGTTTTGCTACAACGCGTCGAATCTCTAGCCAATGGTTTGGAGAAGAAGGTAGACCTGTTACTAAGCGTACACTATATCGCCGCATTCGAGCCTTTAGATTAGTGCTTCCTTTGACTGCGGAACACTATCGTCAACGCTTCAACTGGTGCAGAGAGCAGCAGCTTTGGGAAACACAATAGTATAATGTCGTCTTCAGCGACGAATCGTGATTGTGTCTAGGTTAGCACGATGGTTGTAGAAGAGTACGACGCCGGCGTGGAGAGCGACGCGATATTGAGTTTACTGTTGAGAGGCATGTAAGTACACAGGACTGTTGGAGTAATGGTTTGGGGAGCTATTGCTTATGGTAGCCAATCACCACTTGTGTTTATTCGAGGCAGTATGACAGCTGCGTGTTATGTTGCTGATATCCTACAAACCACTTTACTACCTTATCTAGATGACCGTTCACTCGTCCTTTTTCAGCAAGTCAATGCACGGCCCCATATTGCTCGTCGAACTTTAGACTTTCTCCAAGCAGCGGGCGTTAATGTTTTTCCGCGGCCACCCCATTCCACGGATTTAGGCCCCATCGAACATGTGTGGGATATCATGGGGAAGCGATCGTCCACTTTGCACCATCCCCCACAAACTTTAGCGCAGTTAATCAACGAAGTTCAAGTTGCTTGGAACAAGATGCCACAAGCAGATATCGACCATCTCATTTTGTCGATGCCTAGACGTGTACAGGAGTGTACTCAGCTACAGGGTCGCCAAACACATTATTAATTCATTATCGTTCCATTTCTGATTACTTCTTGGTGTAACACTTCTAATGTCACTGATTGTGAGTTTACATTGTAAAAGCTAACGTCAATTGGTTACAGAACTGTTTCCAGAATATACTGTGTTTATTATTGGACGTTTTTCTTCATCTATTTCATAATATTAATCACAGCATGCGTTAAGCTGTATGTTCTCATGTTAGGGTGAGTTATTATCATTTTAGCGTGAGTCTTATTAATTTTTAAGCAGCAGTTAGTTCAGATGAAATAATTTGCAGCAATCGTGAATTTTCGGAACTATTTGTGGCGTTGGCCTATATGGGAGCGCTACTCTTCGATTTTAGTATTTATGTATTTCCGGTAGAAGAAATCAATTTTCAAGTAAGTTGGTTTAATTTAAATGGAGATGAGTACCTAAAATGTACGTCAACAAATAAAAATAGTTAATTTTGTGTTTCAGTTTTCTGATATCTCAAGTGCTATATATAAATCCCTGTGGTACGAAAGGTCGTCGGAGGATAGGAAGCTTCTACTATTTGTAATGATTAAAGCTCAAAGTCAGGAATACGTATCAGCTGGAGGAATTATTGAAATTAACATCAACACATTTGCATCGGTAAGTTTTATATTTATAAAACGTGAAAAAATAAAACTGCAAAATTTTGTGTTTTCAGATTATTCGTAAAGTTTTCTCCCTGTATGCGATTTTGAGGAATGTATTAAGTAAATAGTACTTCTGTCCCAGTGATTTTTATTTAAATATATTATTTCTGTATTAAACGTTGTTTTAATATTTATTTCCACATTTCAACAACTTCCAAGCGCTCATGTAGATCTAACTCTCTATTTAGAGAATTTAAAGAATATTTAATTCAGTTCATAATCACCGCTTCGATTGAAGATGGCTTTCACCATGTTTCATAACCAACACAGATTTGGACAAAAAGATTCATCAAATATTTCATAAGTTATATTAAGCAACTGATAGGAGAAAATAGGGCGGTGCTTATAGCAAAGACTGGCAAATAATAGCAAACAACTTCTTGCAAATGGGATACTCCATAAAATCTGCTTAATTTATAGAAGAAGTAATTGCCGACAACATTCATTTCAAGCACCTTCCATCGTTGAATGAATTAATTCGTTCCTAACATCTTCATTAGCTGGAGGGGTCCAGAGCGCCTTCATTCCAAAGGGAGACAGAGAGTCCTATGCGGAAGCAAAGTCATACCGACCCATCAGCTTCTGGTTATATCTTCTCAAGATTTTAGAGAAAATAAGTCCAAGAGACTCCGTACAGGCGAGATTGCCTGTACACGACAATCAATATGCTGGAAGCTGGAAAATCCTGCGAGCAGGCAATCCACGAGTTCACTCGGCGAGTGGAGACTGCCTTCACGAACAAAAAAATTGCGCTAGCCACATTCCTGAACATAAGGAGCCTTTGATAGGACGCCTTTTTCGTCGTTGTTGTCCCCTTTGCTATGGTGCTTAGTAGTGGATGACGACCTTTTGGTGGCGAGTTTCCACTCACAGGGCTACGCCGACGCCAGAAAGGATGCGCTTAAGGTTGCGCTTAGACTAGTAGAGAGGGGGTGTTAAAGAGAAGGACTAAATGTCAACTCCAAGAAAACGACAATGGTCCCGTCTACCGTCCAAATTCTGACGCCCGCATGGATTGATACATGAATCTTGTCCTATACTTTATGTCATATACTTTATGTTTACACATTTGATATACATTCGATATGCAGACCTAAAATGAACATCATTCAATATGCCGACGATATATTTGTGTGTATACTGTTGGAAAAGATATAAAACAGCTAACTAAAGATCTATCTGGAACTATTCGTACGATTAAAAAAATTAAACAATGAATTGGATTTAGCACCAGAAAAAACAAATATAATGTTCTTTTCACGTTCCAAAGCAATACCTAACAATGTCAAGCTTCGTAATACAACATTCCACCAGATACCTGGATTTAATTTTTGATAGCAAATTGACATGTTCTGCTAATATTAATAACGTGGTGACAAAATTTGAAAAAATACTCAATACATTACGAATAAATACTAAACTACGATGGGGCGCAGATTATTTCTGGTCAATAAATATTTATAGAGGTTGTATAAGATCAATAATTGATTATAGCTGCACTATTTATAATGACACATCTGCAAAAAATCTACAAAGGTTAGATATTGTACAGAACAAAGCCCTTCGGATACGTGTGAGATCAATGAGATCGACGCCAAATTATCAAAAATCCTTTAAATTACATAAAGATCGCTCGGTTTTTACAGCGGAAGCGATTGCCATATTAGAAGCTTTATGCTAGGGTTCAAAAACAGGTCACAAGGATATACATATTTGTCATGTCTGATTCTGCAAGTGTGCTACAGTCAGTGTGTCGATATTCGAGTACGTACAAAATAAACGTTATAGTGTTGGATATCATCCATAGAATTATAGAATTAAAAAGTGTAAATATCACTACCAACTTTTATTGAGTGAAAGGACATTCAGGTATTTCTTTTAATGATGACAGGCTTGACAGGCTTGCCAAATCTGCTTGTAGAAATGGTAGTTCATACCAATTTACTCTTTGCAGTTCAGATATTAATATATGTATTTTTATGACCTTTTAACTTATCTTATTATACAGATAGTTTTTCCACTTGTTAGGTCAATGATAACACTTGCAATTCTAACAAAAGTCAAATTTATTCCAAAACCTTTACAAAATTTATATACTGGTTTTCGTAACAACTTCTTCAGTGGAATAAAATTGACATTTTATTCTTTTATTATTTATTTTTTTTTTGAATAAATTTGACTTTTGTTAGAATTGCAAGTGTTATCATTGACCTAACAAGTGGAAAAACTATCTGGATAATAAGATGAGTTCAGATATTATTAGCACAAAGCAGTCAGTGTTATATCGGGAATGGAAGGACCTGTGGAGAAAAAGTTACAATGAGAAAATGACCCAATATGCTTATCCATCAATTTATAGCAGACCCTGGTACCTCTCCAATAGTTTCCCGTTTTTTTAGATCTAGAATTGCAGGAATAAAGATTGGGCACGGTCAACAACCATCTCATTTACACAAACTCCAGATTATTGATTCTCCTGTCAGTATGTGGGGATATGATGTGTGTCCCTTGTTTTATGTCCTTCAGTCGTTTCATACTTGGATTTTAGTCATTAAGTTAAGTAAGCAATTAGCGGGACTCATGGGCTTTGATCCTGAAATGCCAAAATATAGATATATATATATACTTAAAATTTCATTTGACAAGAAAAAGAGACAAAAAAGTTCTGACTAAGATATAATTCCAGAAAAAAAATGAAACTATAGGCCTTTCATTTTCGTTACACAACTTTTGCACAATTTCATTTCGTGTTTGAGACAGATTGGTTCATAACATTCTCGACATGCATAGAATGTCTTCCTTTTTATTACTCTTGAACAACAATATGTTACAGTTTGTCTAGCGCAAAATAATTCTTATTTTAAGTAAATTATTTCATGTTTAAAATTATAGCTAACATCTGCGGCACAAACGTTAGTTAAAGGCAACCTTAAATATTTCATTTCTTGACCTACATTGTAAGTTCTGGCGTTTACAACCAAGTTCTCGGGATTCAATGTTTCTAACCGTCACTTTATGACTTTGTGTAGTTCCCAATTTTGCTATTGGTTAGACCCCACGTGACCTACTTTACGGTACGAGGTTTTAAATACAGTTGACACATTGCATTTCGACCTGCTCTCATTCAGTTCTTCACTCAGTCAACACCGTTTGATTAAATAAACAAAGAAATTAGTACTGACGGTACGTGCTGCCCTTTCAGCATATACACGCTTCGAAGCCCCGTGCCTTCAAGCCAGCTAAGTATTTTATATTTCTTTTACTTGCTCTAATATATCATTTATTAACATACTCAATTTACGTACTGTAACTGATAATATTTGAACAGTAACTGCCAGTAACTTTAACGTTAAGTTCATCTAACTCTAGCGCCAACGCTATTGTGTTTTTTTATTCATTACATATTAATTGTGTCAATTTACATCTGTGTATTAAATTCTTCGATCATTTTTTTTATTAATTAATAAAGTTACTGTATGTATTTCTACAATTGGTTATTTAGGAACCGTAACAAATGGTATGTTTTTTTGGTTTCTAAACGCCCATCCAAAGGTTGTCTTTGTTCTTCCTGTGCTTGACCTACGCTAAGCAACGCACGTAAACGAATTTTTAGATCACTAGGTTTGCATATTGGATAGTTTCGTTCGCAGTGAGGTCTGCATAAATTTTTAGCTAGTTCCTTTAGAAACGCTAAATTAATGCTGATTAATGGTTTTAAGTCTCTCATAGTGTTGGTAAAGAATGCATGCATTTACTCCACTGCACATTTACCATAGCAAAGAACGCTATGGGCCAGCGGGTTGTTCCTTTGCTAGGCGAAGAATTAGCGCATTTCAGATCTAAACTATCAACACCACCTTTGAAAATATTGTAATCAGAGATCATCGAAGGCTTTCCATTTTGATCATCATTTGCAGATATATGCGTCGAAGAAAGGGTCAGTACAGCTTTTGATTTCTTCGGAACATATGATAATAATGTCAATTCTTTAGTAAACCCATAAAGGCTGCTATTAACTTCTGTACTTCTGTAAGGTAGAAAAGAGGGTTGCATGTGATTGTTTATTTTTCTTTATGGTTCCAAGATATGTGAGCTTCCTGTTTTTCAATTCTTGCGCAAGTTCTACTGATGTGAACCATTTGTCACCCGTAACTTTCCTATTAGTCTTTTCTACTGGTTTTACTAATCTGATCACTGATTGCGTATGGCTAATTTTTGTTCCTCTGTTGATTGGTTGTTGGTTTTTCCATCAGAGCCTTTGCCACAGTAATGATACGCATTGTACAAATAATTATAACCTACAATCAATATCATTAGAACTACAAATATGATACTACAAAAATCACTATTTACCTTATTATTCACATTGATTGCAATTTCAACATTGTGACCCATACAGTACCAGCCGGTATCTGATACCACATATACCGATATCTACAGATGCAAATACTGCAAAATGTCACAAACAACTGCGCATGCCACTGCCACATTTGCACTAGCTGTCAAATCTCTGCGCCGGTATCTCATACCGGCACATAGTGATTGAGGGTTCATTGGTGGTATCTGTTTCCCATCTAAATCACTCAACGCATACATGCAACAATTCCTAATTAATTTAAAACAGCTGAAGAACTGATAAGTGGTTACTTTAGTAACGCAAACTTGAATCGCTGCAATCCAAAATAATGGAGTAAGCAAAACAATCTGGAAAGCATGGGTTACCTGGCGTTTGCGGTTAAGTGGTCTTTCTTTCTTCTGTCAACGCGTTGCCTTGAGTACAAATTTGTAGCAGCAAATTATAAAAGAATTCTTCCTAATTGGTAAAGAGAGAAGGTGGGAGATGAAGATTGGCTTATGCAGCTCGGAAAACGATATCGACAATCGCTTTGTACACCAGAGCAAACATCTTTAAGCAGAACACCAAATTTCAATAGAACACACATCACAGCATTTTCTGAAAATCTCGCAGATGTGAAGACAAAATTTCGGTTTGGACAGCAGGATATTTAGAACTTTAATGAAACTGACCTCCAAAAAGGCGATAGGATAAGTTCAACTACTAAGCGAGAACAATCTATTAGTCTTGTCTCTATTGTCGGACCAACTATACCCAATCACAGGGCATACTGCAAACGCATAGATACCTACACTCTGTCCTGAATCGTAGTTTCCCATGAGTAGTGGGTTTAAGAGAGACCTGGCTCATGGGTGCCCCCAATGCCTGCTCCTAATAATTTCGGTATTCAGCCGCCCTGCCGTCTAGTTCGCCGGAATAACGATTTACCTTTATCTCTCATTTTTATCAACAGATTTAAATTATCGGTAAACCAAGGAATAGATTTCTCAGTAAAGGTGCAGGCAATTATAGGGACATAATGGTAATTGTGTAAAATACTACAGTTACAAAAGTGAACTTTGTCCTCCATCGTATTCAAACGTAACATGCAGTCAAAATCAATACTTTACAAATCTGACTGAAGATTAGATTAGATTAGATTAGGAGTGGTCCTGCGGGCCTCTTTCACTGCGACCTTCCCGGTCTATTGTGATCCCCAGTAATCCTAGAAGACGCCCTCTAACATTGCCCTCTTTATGAGGCTTTACGTCCTTGAGGGCGGCTTTGTAGCCCTATGCTGTGGGATACTCTGTGCCTAGAATTAGAAACCTTGTCCTTGCCAAGCCTTCGCAGTGGCACAGTACATAGACTGGAGTTTCTTCCTCCTCCTTGCAGTATCTGCACCTGGCATCTTCCGCTAGGCCTATGTTGCACATATGCCTATTTAGTCTACAGTGACCTGTCAAGAGGTCTACTAACATTTTGACGGTTTTCCTGTCTTTATTTAGTAGGTTTCTAGTGAATTCAGGCTTCTGTTCTTTTAGGAACTCCTTTGCTTGTCTTTGCCCAGGTGATCTTTGCCACCAATCCCTGGACCTATTGTGTATCCAATCGTTGATGGATTTTCTGATTTATGATTTGGTGGTGCCGAAGGATGGGCCAGGCCCGACGCATTGCCTCGACGAACCTTGTCTGGCCAGATCGTCTGCCGGCTCATTTCTCTTCGCACCCTCGTGGCTGGGAGCCCAGGCCACGATTAGTTTCTTTTGGGAAGCCACCTAGGTTAGGCCATTAATGCAGTCCCAAACCAGTTTGGAGTCAACGCTTGCTGAACTAATCGATTTAAGTGTTGCTTGGCTGTCCTAGAAGATGGCGACGCTTTTTCCGAACTCGGTCCGTCTTTCCACTTCTGTAACGCAATGGTGGATTGCTGCTACCTCAGCTTGAAAGACCGTTGTGCCCTTGCTGAAGCTTATCGAGAGAGCCTTCTTAGGCTTTCCTCCGTATATACCGGCTCCTACGCCATGTTCGGTTTTGGAGCCCTCTGTACCCAGTTCGAATCCGCTCTTATCGGAGAGCTTTTTTCCCAGTCCTTCTTGTCTGGTATTATAACCTGATATTTCTTATCCAGGTTGAATTTCTGAACCATGGAGTCACTTGGCACCCCCGTAAGGGGTGCCTCCGTAAGTCCATTCATCAGGTTTTGGTATTCAGCACGATGCGATTTACTTATCGGCGCTTGTGTATACGTCAATTTGTATGCTGCAGACCTCGCAGCTCCTTGAATGTAGATATGTAGCGGTGGCAGGTTTAGGGTAACCTCCAACGCCGCAGTGGGGGTCGCGCCGGTGGAACAGAGGCGAGCTAGTCTCTGAACCCCACCCAGCGTCCTGGCCGCCCTCACGTGCTGCGCCCTTGGCCACCATACTACTGCTCCGTAGATTATCATGGGTCGAACTACCCTTATGTATATCCACAGAATCATTTTGGGGCTAAGGCCCCAGTTCCTCCCGCAAAGCCTTCTGCATCTTCCTAGGGCAATGGTGGCCTTGCTGGTTGTTTTTTGTGTGGCATCATTTTATCTTATAAGAGAGGAATGTTATGTGTTTATTATACAGGGTGTCCAAAAATATTATTTGCATATCAATATCTTCAATTCTATTTTATGCCATTTTCTTAAATGGAATACCCTCTATCTAGTAGTATGTATCGATAGAGTATTTATTTACCCTCAAAATGATAGCAATATTTCTATTTTTATCTTTTACTATTTTCTTTAAATTAAATAAATAATTAGCCATGTTTTTCATGCATTGTTTATAATAATTAGTGGGAGTTATTTTACTCTTGCCGTAAGTTAAACAAAATTGTTTTCTAAAACCCTTCATTATCGTAAAACAACATAAGTTAACAATAATCACAAAATGAAATGATTTATTATCGTTATTGGTGAACGTTTTGGGAACTCCTTAGTTAGGAGTGTATGCGCAAAAATATTCAAGCAATAGACATCCTGATGAAAGAATGCTGCAGGCAATAAAGAATAAACTTAATCCTGCTGGAAGCATAGTTTATGGAAAAAAGAAACAGAATAAAATGATTGAAGAAGCGCAATTGATAATTAATCTGCTTTGTAGTAAGAGAGTTCTTAATAACTATTTAATAGGAATTTCAAAAAAATCATGCTTCTGACAAATATGAATCGAAATAAACATCCATAAAAGTATTCAGAACTTCTTTATGGTCGGGAAATTTTGAAGAGATTTAGGTTTTATGCTACGAAAATAGAGATATCAACGTGACCTACTTAATAAAAGAACTTTCATATTAAAATTTAAGGTACAAAAATTATTGAACTTTGTATGAAATACTAATAATCTTTGAAAATTTTAGCGCCGCAGCTGCTCAAAATGTCTATCGCTTTGCTGCAAACACAAATCAAATCTACGTAAAAGAGATGCTCTAACTTTTTGAAGCATAGCAGCGGCAATACGTCTGAACGACTGCTGTATAGGTTCCATCATGTTTGCTCTTGTTGTGGGTTCAAAACGATACACATCTGATTTAACAATTCCCCACAAAAAAAATCCATAGTCGTTAAGTCTGGCGATCTGGGTGGCCATGCAATGGAACCTAGAAAAGAAAAAAATGAATAAAACAAACAGAGGCCAGTTC
Source organism: Popillia japonica (assembly GCA_004785975.1). Taxonomy (NCBI): domain Eukaryota; kingdom Metazoa; phylum Arthropoda; class Insecta; order Coleoptera; family Scarabaeidae; genus Popillia; species Popillia japonica. Next base: position 17,721 of record SMLS01004711.1, on the reverse strand, counting down.
GTATTAATAACAAACCTTGTCTGCCAATCCACCTTTCTGGAAATTGTTCCGATATATGCTCCCTGACATTTGCGCTGAAGTGTGCTGGTGCACCATCAAGCTGAAGCCACATTTGCTGTTTTACAAAGTTAGGAAGATGTTCTGTTACCCGGGGAAAATTGTCCCTTAGAAAATTTAAGAATATTTTCCCGGTTACACTACCTTCAAAGAAATAAGGCCCAACCACAAAATCATGTACTACGCCGTCTCAAACATTGATGCTCCATTTGTGCTGAGAACTACCAATATATATTTTGTGGGGATTTGTGGTATCATAAAAATGAAAATTATGCCTGTTCACAAAACCGTTTCTGTGAAATGTGCACTCGTCTGTAAAGAGCACAAATTTAAAAAAATTCTCGTTTTCGGCTATTTGTTGCTGCGCCGATTGACAAAAAGTAATTCTTTTCTGAAAATCATTCTCGGTAAGTTCTTGATGCAGTTGCATATGGTAGGGATGGAACTTATTGCACTGAAGACACTTTCCAACGGATGATTTCTTTCATGCTAAATCTTTACTTAATTCTCTTAAGCTAATTTGTGGATTTTCTACCACCGCAAGACAGACCGCCAGTTGATTTTCTTCATTTAGAACTCTGTTTGTTCTGCTTTTTTTCTCGTATGCCACAGTTCCAGTACGATCAAATCTTTTCTTTAGTGCCTGCAGTATTCTTTCATCGGGATGTCTACTGATCGGATATTTTTCCGCATACACTCGTGAAGCCAAAAGGCAGTTCCCAAAACATTCACTAATAACGTAGATCATGTTTACTAATTCTTGACGAGAGTATTTCATTGTGGTTTACAAACAGCAATATTATTTACTAGTGTGTAGCAACTCGATGTTTACTTAGCAAACGTCAGAATTCACATTCGTCTACTTAATTGAAACCATGACAACAAATCAAACACGCGTAGTAATTACGCTTTTTCTTATTTGTGACACTTCAATTGCAATTAGAAAAACATAGTCAAAGGCAAAAGTGGAAATATTGATATCATTTTAAAGGCAAATAAATACTCTATCGATACATACTACTAGATAGAGGGCATTCCATTTAAGAAAATGGCATAAAATAGAATTGAAGATATTGATATGCAACTAATATTTTTGGACACCGTGTATAATAAACACATAACATTCCACCCTTATAAGATAAAATGATGCCAGTTTAGACTTTTCTCAAAATTTCATTGAAAATAAATGAAAAATGACGGGGGAATTAAAGTTTAACTAAAGTAGTGATTTCGGCAAAAAAAATATAAAAAATTCAATAACTTGGCAACGTCGCATTTTAAAGCAAAATTATTTTATGGGTAAACAAAGCACCTGAAAGTACACTCAGTTCAATAGAAATAAGTAGATCATTCAATTTAAAAAAACATGATAATTACGTTGTACGGTTTTTTGGGACACCCTTTATAAGTCAAATTAATTTTAAAATGTGGTTTTTTTATCCTCATTAACATACCGTCAATCAGAATTTCTATTGAGTTAACGATATAGCTACAATCAAAGACCTGCTAAAATAGGCAATTAAGAATGTATTTTTAGTTATATAAGATATGCATAAGTTGGCATTAGTTAAGTTACATACACTGCTGCATCTGTGGCTACATTCAATTTAATAAGTTTAGGCGCCAACTGTAGAGTAGTAGAACTGAGTAGAACGTAAACCATTTTTTCTATATGTATGTGTTGTTTCTGTTAAATACGTTTTTCTTTATTAAAACCAACTTGTTGCACGTTATTGCATTGTTATTCAACAACCCAAACAACAAGACCGCGGTCTTAAATGGACATCCTGTATATACGGAATGGAGAAAATATATTGGTGTTTTACTTACTATAGACAAGTACTACTAAGACAGTAATTTTACTTCACAAGTTTTAAGATATGTATATAGCGTTGAATCAATATATATACCTGTATTAACCTGTATAACTGTATCAAATAAAACTACAAAAAAACGTGTATAGCACAAATATTTTACTTATCACTATAATTCAGACAATTTTTTGAGCACTCTAAACACGTTGGTTGCTTGCATTCATTACAAAGGTATGCTGTTTTCCGTTTCTTCTTCCCTGGACATATGTAGCAGGTTTTTCGTGCATTTGTGTCTACTCCACTACTCTTCACTTTCACAAATTCGAGTGTACAGCTTACTAACCAGGCACTTGAGCTAGATGCTCATTGTACCAACCCTGTCAGATCTCTCACTTCCTCTCGAGCATCCTAGTGTTCTCTATGAAGCCCAGTATCTTGCCCAGTGGAAGCTTGAGAACCTTCGAGGGCTCAAGCGAGTCCTATCCGAAATATTTCTGCTTGAGTTTCTTCAGTTCTTCAAATGAACAGATTACATATAGACTCGTTTTCTCCTGCACCTCGCATCTCCTGCAATGGAAATGTCCTGTTACCAGCCCAGTAATAATCTTAATTTCCTTTTTACTGCGTCCAAGTAGGTTATCAGAGAACTTAGCATGTCCATCCCCTATTAGCGCTTTAGTACAGAGTTGACTTGCAGTCGACTTTCATTTCTTAGCATTCTCATTGTCCAACCACGACCACATCTCCCTCCTAGCGGAATCCTTAGTTGTATATGGTTCTAGTCCTATAAGGTGCTTCTCGCAGCCCTTCCTGGCTAGTTCGTCAGCTATTGTATTCTCTTTAGTATTCGCATGTTCTAGCACCCAAACCAAGGAAACTTTGTTATCCTGTGCCATAATATTAAGGGCTACTTTTAAGGTAATTATATCAGGGAAAATCTGTAACTTCTGATATTGATATAGAACAAAAGTTTGGGAAAGCAGGAACCTACGAACTGTCCCTTCCCGAATAAAAAAGATCTCGTAAAAGAGGATATTTTGAAAACATTGTTAGTACGACTGATGGTGTGCTAGTTGTAAAGTGGGTACACAATCCTGTAGTAGCTAGGCGAAACAGAAAATGGTACTGGTCATTGTTTTCTTGGCTTCTTGACGTATCAAATTCAAACAACATCAATTTTCAAAATTTTCCGTCTAGCGTTAATCTATTAAAACCAATCCAAATACTAAAAAAATAGAGAAAAAAATCAGGGTACTAATGGGTTAAAATCGTGATATTCATCCAATTCGCCGTCTAGGTAATTCCTTCGCCGATATACTATTACAACCTGTTATGTTTTATATACCTACATTTTTTCCGGGTACATTAAGAATAATTACATGCAGGAGAGTAAGTCGGAAACTTCTACTTGTAATAACTAGTGCGGCTTACCATTATGATATATTATTTATTAATTGGCATAAGCAAAACTTTATATAATCGATAAACACATCAGGAATTGTTTTTCATTTCTCTACGGATCGCAGAGGTAAAAAATAAAGGTTCCAAATGGAGCTTGCAGACGATGTTCTAAAATCTGCCATAGATTATTTAAGAATGACTGGTGAACTGAGTTCTAATAAATTTATTATAATCTTCCGTGTGGTAAATTGCTGCGTGTTTGTGTTGAATATGGTATTACTTTTGGCTAATTTACCTAACGCCAAAGGATATATGTATATTAAAATTGTTGAATCCTTGGGAACCATAGCTCATGTAAGTTTAATTTTTCAATCTTTCGACATACTGAAATATTTCGAAAAAACTGACGCAGCTTCTGTAGAGATTATGTAGATACTGTTAAAAAGTGATCTTTGTTTCTTAACGTTTAGTTGTACGATTTGTAACAGTGGAATCTTTTCTTGTTTTACAGCTACACGTTTCGTCTACAACTTATTTTATAACTTACTTTTTATATAATCTGTACAGGTTATGGGTCCAGATAACGTAACGGAATTCGTGAAAAAGTAAAAATGTGTACTTTGAAACCGTGGTATAGTTAGTTTAGTGAAACGTGGATACGTGCTTGTACAGAAAGAAAATGTCGACAGCAAGTAATATCGTAGGAGTGAAACCATTTGACGGTAATGGATTTGGAAATTTCGAATTTCGAGTGAAAATGCTTCTAGAAAACAATGAAGTGTTAAAAGTAATTTCCGAGGATCCACCATCTGCCGATAATCTAGTGGAAACATGGAATAAAAAGGATCTGAAAGCAAGAAACAGAAGGTAAGCGTAGCAGAGGATAACAATGAAGTTACCTTCATCACATGTTTGTCAAATGAAAAATGGGACACTGAAGCAGTTAATCGCATCAAATTTGTTGTTGATTCGGGATCACTTAGTCACATCCAAATTTTCACAGTTTTTATCGCAAAAGAAAAAGGTATCACATTCTATAAAAGTAGTCAAAGAAGGAGAAAGTGCAACATCTGATATCGAGGATATTTTACATTTAAAAACAGATAATGGATTAAAAATCACGTTAGAAAACGTACTAATGTGTAGAAACTTGACACACAACTTATTATCGGTTAAAAAAATTGAATCTAGCATAACGGCATGAAAGTCACATTTCAAAATGGAAAAATTACAAGGAGAAAGCATAATAGTACAAAAATAGCAGGCAATCTTGAAGGGAATTTATACATGTGAAATCTAACAATCGCAGAAAACTAAGAAGTGAACTTAGGAATCACAAAGGAAAAGGATTTGTGGCACAGAAGAATGAGTCACTCTTCCAAGTATGCCTCATCAAAAGTAGGTGAGATTTGTTTGAAAGGAAAACAAACTAGGAAGCCGTTTAAAAACTTGCCTGATAATAGAAAAACAAAGAAATTACTTGAATGTATCTCAAGCGATATTGTCGGACCGATAAGCCCAATGTCACACAGTGGTAAGAAGTATTTTATTACTTTTATAGATAATTACTTACACTTCGCGGCAGTTTATTTTATGGAAAGTAAAAGTCAATCATTTGCAAAATTCAAAGGAGTATTTAGCTATGATACAAAATAAATGTAAGATTTTTCCCGAAGGGATTAGGTGTGATAACGGATGGGAGTATATCTCTCATGAATTCAGGAATTTTTGTAAACAAAAAGGAATAAAATGGGAATATACAATGCCGCGAAAACCAGATATAATCGCACTCTATTGAACAAAGCAAGGTGCTTAATCTTCGATTCTAGCTTTGGAAAAGATTTTTGGGAAGAAGCTGTTGCTATTTCGGTATATCTAACAAATCGGACTCCCACCTCTGCGGTAGCTAATAATAAAACGCCTGCTGAACTGTGGTATAAACAAACGCTAAACTTAGAAAAGATACGAATCTTTGGTAGTACATCGTACGTACACATTCCTTTTGAAGATAGAAGAAATAAGTTGGATCCTAGAAGTCAAAAGATGTACCTAGTTGGATACACGGACAACGGATACCGTCTATGAAACCCCATAGAAAGAAAAATTATTTCAACAAGAAACGTCATATTTGCCGAGAAAATAATGTATAATGGAAATACAACCGAAGAATGCAGATCAATGGACAATATTGCAAATAATAGAAACTCTGAAATCAATACTGAAGAGTAGCACTTAGATAATGAGTAAAATGAAGAAAACAAAAATCGAAATACGCAAGAAGAAAATGAGAATGAAAATACACAAGAAGAAACGTTAAGAAACAAAGATCACTTTTTAACTGTATCTACATAATCTCTACAGCTTCATCAGGATAATAAAATACTGGATTTTATCCTACGAAACTCAAATTCCTTCCAAAACTTAACTACTTTTAAAATATAATTTTTTTCTTGTGTGCGGACCAAACTGGAATATGTTTCTATCATATGGAATGCTTATTATAATTTCTACAATACCATTTGAAAATCTTCAAAAAAGGTTTCTAAAGTACCTATGGATTAGAAAGCATCACAATTAACTAGTTCGAGTTTTTTCATGATGCAATTGGCCAATATCCAATATTGCCCAATATTGGTATATTTACATCGTAGAATAGGTGTAACTCACGGCATTGGTAAAATTCATATGGTGATTCACACACCTATTAAACTATCCTGTACATGCAATTCAGGGCAGCAATTTGGTAAAGGATTGATAAGATATGATATCGAAGGCTTCCATGGCCCGAGTCTCGGAAACCCTCATTATATTGACAAGATATCATAAAAACTGGGATTATCTGAGATGGCTAATACGACAGTTCATATTCCATAATTGATTTTACTTGGAACACGAAATCTATGCATTTCAAATAATGACTGGGCTTATTTGAACTATTGTGGTTCGGTCATCGAGCTTCACACCTTGTAATGCTACAAGGACATGACAGATTTCGACAGCTCCATTTTAATGCAAGTAGTTCAAAATGCCCTCTGTGTAAGTTTGATTAAAGATTTTATTAGATTGTGGTACTATCTGTTCAATGCCTTACATCTACTACATCAGCAACATGATCCCCATAATGCTTAAGCAGTCGATACCTTTCATCTTTTTTGTAGTATGGGGACTCCTGGCTTTCTACCACCGGGTGCCGGACTCTTACCCCGACTAAAAACCCCCTACTTCATTATCTCTCTAGCTCGCTGGAAACCATCCTTAGGCATTACTTCAGTCGTGCTAGTTGCCGCTTCCTTCCACAATATCCCTTCTACCTAGACCTCTCCTACCCTCTCGTTCTTCTCCTTCTCCGACTGGACATTTGATATATTGGTAGATTCGTCTCCGCCCGTTCTGTTATTATGCAGCTGTAGTCTCTCCTCCGCGAGCAGAGAGAAAGGTGGTATTGCTGCTATCACATGCGTAGCCGCCAACGACACAGTCCTGTATGCGCTGATGATTCTCAGAAGGGTCCGTCTCTGTAATCTCTCTAGCGTGCTATTATGTTTTTCAATTTTCCACACGTCCATCCAGGCTAGTGCGGCGTATAGAGCCTGCGACTGTACGATTCCGTATAGAGTCTGACTCTTAATATATGTGTGGCTACCGATATTAGGTATTATTTTACTTGGAGCTAATAAGGTAGTTTTGGCTCTGTCTGCCACGTGTTTGGTGTATGCACGGCACGAAAGCCTGTCGTCCAGTATGACTCCAAGATATTTCAGTTACCTCTCTCTTGCGCGGGCCTTTCAATACCACTGCCTCTGACTTGTGAGGTGCTGTCTGGAGATCGTTATCTTGCAGCTACTTTAGTATACATTCCAGGGACTCCTGTATTCTAAAGTTTAGGTCTCTAACATCTTCCGCCTCGACCAGCAGTATCAGATAATCCGCATACGCAATAGTTGTTGTTCCGTCTAATAATTTTTGCTTGAGGACTACATCATATAATATGTTCCACAGCGTTGGTCCTAGTACTGAACCCTGTGGCACACCTGCGTTTACCTCCATTTTTTTTCGTCTGATAAGCGTTAGCACTATATTGCTGAAATAGTCCTCAATTATTCTTACGAGGTACGGCGAGATGTTCCTTGTTAGCATCCCCGGTATTATCCTTGCCCATGACGCTGTGACCCTGTACCTTTCATCTTACGAAGCACTTTTGTCGCATAATCCAGTCCAAGTGAATAGAAGCATAGCCTCCACTTCTTCATAAGATGGTGATGTCGTTCGCATAGTCATGTGCGTTCAAGTTATTGCTCAAAGATATAAAAACGGGCTATCCACTACTTTGAGAGTAGACGTCTTCCGATGGTTACCGACAAGCACTTATTGATTTCGTAAGGGTTTGGGAAGGAATGAAGTAAGACAAATGCGTTCCATGCGAGCTGTTTAGTGTGCAGCCCAAACCTAATGTTGTTCTTAGTGCGGTACACAGAATTGTGGACAATACTTTCAAATTGTTTTACAAAATTGCTCTAAATGTGCTGTCCATATTGCCTGAGAATATGTATAATGTATTCGTTTAGGTTATTAATTTGATATTTATTTTCAGGGTTTAGTAAAATATATTTGCCTTTTTTATTATAACACGGAGATCCTGGATTTAGTCAATGAAACACGAAAATTTTGGGATATTAAGGAAGTTAAAGCAACATTACCAATGGCAAAATCTATTCTTGTATTATGTAAAGTATCTCGAAAACTTTTCATAGTCATGGGTGTGATTGGTATAGAACAATATTTTTTCACACCGATTACTTCAGAAACTGGACTGATATTTCCGTCACGAATTATTTCTGATTCGATAGGCTTTAAAGCAGCGCTATTATTCAGCCAATACTATGTCATGCTCACCGTTGCTGTTATAGTTTCTGGCTACGATATATTTTATACTAGCTACTCAGCCTACTTAATAATCCAGCTAGGCATGTTGAAATATAAATTTGAACATATCACACAAGATATTCACGTTAAAGACATAAACCGTTATATTAACCATCATCAGCTGCTGCTATCGTAAGAATATTGTTTTATTTGTGTGAATTTATACTTACATAATGCCAACTGTTCGCAGAACTTTTTATCGCATATACGGCGTTTATTATTGGATGTTCTTTTTCATATATTTCATAATATTATCCACAGCATGCGTTGAACTGTATGTTCTCATGTTAGGGTGAGCTATTTTTTTTTAGATTTTGCCGACTAAAATCGTGTAGTTTTCAGCAATCGTAAAATTACTGACTTATTGGTGGCGTTGCTGTATATTGGAGCTCTATTGTTGGATTTTGCTGTTTTTACATTTCCAGTAGAAGAAATTGTTTTCCAGGTAAATCAATTTAAATTGATAAATCTCTCATACGAGTACCATCGAAGTAAAGTGGTAGGACAATACAAATATAAAGTAAATATACTTATTGATAGTGACATTACAAGAGTGGGACAGACTACTTATACGCGTGGCTTTATCTGTTATTCTCGTAGTATCATGAATTATCACCTACCAGCATGAACGATAATACGTTATGGTCACTTATTTTTGGTGTAAAATAGGTTTTGTGTTCAGCATGTTTAGTATTAGTAATACTGCAACAAACTTCCAACACTCTTTGTCATTTGTCTCTTCTTACCAGAATTCCTTTTTCATCTTTTTTTTGTTACTATTTGTTTTTTTTTATATACATCAATAAAGTTTATTATTATTATTATTATTATTATTATTATTATTATCTCTACTTGCTGATGTATTTCTCTCTTCAACAATTCTTGCTAGTGTTCGTATTGACACATCAATTATGGTTTACTTCTTAGTTGCCCATTATTTCATTTCAGCTGTCCAACCACTTTCATTGGCTGGTGTAACTATAAATACTGCATTTCAGTTTTCCGATATCTCGCGTGCTATATATAAATCACAATGGTATGAAAGGTCGCTAAGAGATAGGAAGCTGCTCCTGTTTGTGATGATGAAAGCTCAAAGTCAAGAATACGTATCAGCTGGAGGAATTATTGAAATTAACATCAACACATTTGCATCGGTAAGTTTTCTATTTATGTAACGCGAACAAGATAAAGTGTAAAATTTTATATTTTCAGATTATTCGCAAGGTTTTCTCTTTCTATGCTCTTTTGAGCAATGTTTTAAGTAAATAGACCACATCAGCCTGGATAATATTCTTCTCACTAGCTATACTATGTTTGTAGTGTTTAAACTAAATTAGTTGATGTAATAAAATTAAATTACCATGTAATAGTTCTTTTTCTAGTCTGGCAAGGCGAACACCAGGGTTGTCCAGTACGCATCTTCATGAGTCTTAACTATGTCATAGAGGGATCTCCCTTGAGCACCGACGTACGAGCTTTTATCCTAACGCGTCCTAGTTTCTGAGAAAAATCGACATTGTTTTGCGCGGTCTTTATTCAAATTGGACGAGCAACTATCTAGGAATAGGCAATGATCCAATGAGTACGAGTGAATAGAGCGTACATATGTGTATATACTGGGGGGTTAGTTGCTCTGCTGACGCACGGGATCAGAAGGTCAGCCGCCGAAAACTGCTGACCAAGGGGTCAGGCGCTGGAAAGGCGGAGGTCGTAAGGTTAGGCACGGAAAGCTGCTGACGCGGTTCCTGGGGCCGAAGGAGAGAGGGGCCTGACTCCCTCGAGGCCCTTATACAGCGTGTTTATGTCCACTGACTGGTCTCGTGGAGATATAGCATACCTACTGACATGTTCAAAGGCCAGTTTTATTACATACGGCAGAGATAGCGTCATTGTCAAGGTGTTGGTCCTATAATCTGATCACGCAGAATACCTACCCAAACTGTTATTAATTTTGACCTACTTGTGAAAGTTGAATTTTTGCCACCAAGTTTTTTGCCAACAAGCTTGCTCCAACCGATTAACCAGGGAGTCATCAAAACATTCAGATCTTGAGCCGTCAGACAACTTTGCTGGATTTTATGAAGCCTTCTATATCAAAATATAACTTCAGTTTGCGATTTTGTATTCATATTATCTAAGATTTTATTTAAAAAAAATTAAATTATAATTTTCTTTAGCCTCAGTTAAGAATAATTTGTATATACATATTTATATGCGAAATTGTACCTCGACTTACCCGGTAATCGCGCAGTCTCACCTATGGCCTAAGTTCGGTGTGTTACTGTATAATGGAGTATCGTTTGTGCGTACATACATAGGTATGAAGTTAATCTGACTTCGAAATAAAATGCAAGTGCAAACAAAAAAATATATAAATAAATATTAAAAACTGAAGTAGCTGTTTCACAACGAAAATTTGCTAAGATAGGTAGGGTAACATTTAATGGCATTGGAATAATAAAGTTCTATCTGCATTTTTAACGTAAAATGAAATTTTTACATTTTAGAAATCTGTATTTTTTTAACTATCTAATAGTGCAACTACTAAAGACCTCAATTGGCAAGTAACCATAATCTTGGTGCTGCATAGTTCTATCTCACCGTAATCAAATAACTTTGTAATTATCTCCCAAAATGGTGTAGTCACACATACAACTTTGTTATTCCAATACCACGATTTGTAATCGTGCAATCCAGAAAACTTTGTTTAGCCACTGGGAGATTAGTATAGGGGAGAGTGTTGTACATAGCTTGGGATGGTTGTGCATACCTCCGGATATCGTGGATACTGATGCCAACTTACATATAGGCAATAAGACAAATTCAATATTTCACGCGTATTTTACCAATTAGTTTATAGCTGTATCAATTTGGCAAATGCAGGTAAGAGCAGCATGTTGTATTATCCATTTTACTTTAAAATCATGCGATCTTATGTACCTAAGCCCAAAGAAACAGCAGCCATTTAAGTATCTTGTCTGTTGGTGTTGCACCTCGAAACATTCGTTTCGTTGTCATTGTATATCCATATGCTATTATTAATATTTTTTGGTAATACCTTAAGTTTTAGCTCTCGCTATTGTTTTCAGAAAAATGCCGAGAAGCAGAGAAGGTAAAATAAGAAAGCCAATAGATATTGGTGCATTGGAAGGAGCTGTAAAGGGAGTGTTGGATAATAATGTTAAAGCGAGAACTGCTAAAATGTTTAGACACAAACACAAACACCGGCTACAAATTGAGAACAATGTACAAGAAAATTCAAATTCAAAATCAAAATTATGCAGACTATATTTATCAAGCAAAAAATTATATTCACAAAGTGTTTTCTGACAACCAAGAACTCCAGTTAGTTAATTATTATTTGCAAGCAGTTCGACTTCACTATGGTCTCACAAAAAAAAAGATGCAATGAAGCTTGCGTGTGAATGTGCTCATGAAAACCACATTCAAATGCCAAATAGTTGGACTGAAAACAAAATCGCTGGAGAAATGTGGTTACGAGGATTAAGAAATCGGCATCCCAACCTGACCTTACGAAAACCAGAGGCGACGAGCCTTTCGCGTGCAACGAGTTTAATCGACAGAATGTCTCTTCCTTTTTCAATAATTTACAAGATGTAATGACAAGATATCGGTTTCTTCCCAGGAAAATTTATAACTCAATTGAGACTAGCAATTCCACAGTTCACACACCACCCAAAATTTTATTTTCAAAAGGTGTTAAGCAAGTAGAAAGTGTTACGACTAGTGAACGAGGAATTAACATCGCAATAATTGTTGCAGTCCATGGTATTGACAACCATGTAACACCTATGTTAATATTTCCCAGAGTGCACTACAAGCCGCATATGCTTATCGGTGAATCCATTGAAAATGACAAAAAATGTAAGAGAAAGGAATCGGTCAGGCATTGTGCACCAGTAAAGAGAAAGGTGTATCTATGGGATAGTTCCTCAGATTTCCTCGATTACTTTTATGTTACTGAAGTAAGTGATACCAGAAGCTTTAATCTAGAATGGGATCAAGAATATGATGTGGCAGGAGAAGAGATTATTTCAAAACTTCCACCTCCACTAATTCAAGGCTCAACAACACGACCGACAATAATGTTTGAAGTAGATTTCAAGATTTTTTACTATGTTTAATAATACTTCTTATTGCTGATTTTGCATTAAAATTATTAAAGTTTATACCAATATACTCATTATTATAAACGCCTACCTCCCGTTTTCATCATACTAATGCCTATACTTGTCGAATGGTACAACGTTAGAGGTCCCAAGGTTCAACAAGATGATATACATTGGGACATCTGTTATTATCTGTAATAATTAAATTCCATTTTAATATTAATTTTTTAATGTTTGTAAAATGTGCAGATTATATGAAGACAGAGTTCCATCCTGGACGGCACTGTTTGCCGTCCACGAGGTGTTTTAAGTAGTAAATTAGAATACGTAGATAAAGTGCTGTAAAGTACCCACAAACCTTACTGCATACGGTACATACTAATCTACAGCTAATAAACAGGTGAACAGAGTATATCTAGTAATAAAGTTAATAAAATAATTTAAATTAGTGAGCAAAGTATACGAGCTGAGAGGAAAAGGCCTTCAGAGGAGTCGATCCGGGGCCGATTCGTAGCGCGACATAGCACACATATGTTTTGTATGCAGATATAAAACACGACGGAAGTAAAGGCGCAAAAGCTGAGGATACAAAGCCGATATTGGTAAATACGTCAAGGAAATAGTATACAGAATAGGTAATACTTAGATGAGTAACAGAAGAAACAAGCCGGCTATGTAGCGCAGTGCCTAGCGCGCTCGCTTCACAGTCTGGTGGTATCGGGTTCGGATCACGGTGCGCTCTTTCTGAATTTGGTTTTCTGTAGTTTCCCAAATTCCACGGCAAATGCGGAAAGATAACATCTTAAGTCGGTCTACAGCCGCAGGCGTAATAATAACCCATGGCCAGCCGATGCCCCCTGTAATTGGCGCAAGCTGTTGGAAGATGCTAAGGCATGGATTATTATTATTATTATTAAGCCAGATACATCTTTTGAGGAGCTGAGCGCTAGTAGTAAGGTAACCGAGTAGTAAGGTAACCGTAACATCACCAACGGCAGAGAAGAAACAAACAATTGAAATGGAGGAAATAAAGAATCTTCTCACACAAATGAAAAAGGAAATCAAAGATGCATTGAATGATGTTAACAGAGAAATTAAAGTCGATATAAGACAAATCAAGGAGGACATAAACGACATGAAACAAGAAATTAAAGCAAATAATGAAAAATTATAAAGCATACATGTAGTAAGTAAGAACAGGGAAGAACGAGAAAGAGAAAAGGAACAAACAAATGATAAATTTAAAGAAATCGAGGAAAGAATGGAAAGAATAGAGAAGGAGAGAGTACGAAACAATCTTGTAATATCCGGAGTGCAAATACAAGCCAAAAGTAATTACCGACTAGAGCAGCAAATTGAAGCTCCACTGTATAAAGAACTAGAGCTAACGTTAAAGTAAGAAGGGCATTTAAGATAGGTCGAGAGCAATGTATTGTTGAAATGAATGAGTGGATGGATAAAGCAAAGGTTTTAAAGAATAAAAGCATACTTAAGGGAAAACCAATATACCGGTCGTTTCGAGTCATAGGATATTTAAAGCGGTGAGGAGGTGAAGGTAGCTACGTCCCCACCAATACACCGTTCATAGACTTATACGAGTCCCCACTTCTTAACGAATTTTCATACTCCTTTATCTCCTCCCGGCTTTATTTATCCTATTTCTCAAAATGACCGGTATATTGATTCTGAACTAACAAAAATGGAACGGAACTGAGCATAAAATGACATGGGTATTCCCTGGAAGAACAGAGGGCAATCAAATGGATCATATACTGATAAAAAAAGAGAGAGAAAACTGGAAACAGGATGTTAGGTCATACAGAGGTACTAGTGTAAACACTGACGACCACCTGGTAATAGCTAAGATGGCACTTAGAAAAAGGGATAGCGTCAAAAGAAAAAGTATGAAAAGAAAATGGTGCATACATAAATTGAGCAAGGAAAGAATCAAGTGGAGTATGAAAATGAAGTCAAATCACAGATACAGCAAAATGAACAGAAGGGCAATGTTGACGAGGAGTGGATAAATATAAAAAACGTTATAATAAATGCAGCAGAAAAATCCATAAGAACGGAAGCAATCCCAAGAAGGCAAGCATGGTTTGACTCGGAATGTGAAACGGCGATGAAAACAGGCAAGACTGAAATGGCTAAACTCTAACAACGAGAATCACTATGTAGAGTACACGTGTAAGAGAAAAGCGGGCGATAAGATAAAAAAAAGAAAAGGGAAGAGGAGATAGGGAAAATGATGGAAGAAATAGAAAGAGATTGTAGAAATAATAGCAAACTATACCAATACACCAGGAATCAAAAAAGAAAAAGTGTAGTAACACTTGGCATAGAGGGAAAGGTATGGGAGATTACTTGAAAATGAGTACACAAGGGAAAGAAGAGGAGAAGAAAGATGGCTATCCATTGACCGAGACAACAGAAGAGGAACAAGTAAAGGGGCCTACGCTTGAAGAATGCCGAGAAATAATAGCTAATTTAAAATATGGAAAAGCCCCAGGAACGGACGAAATTCCCAATGAATTGATGACACGAATCTATAACCTAGTGCTACAGATATGGAAAGGAGAAACGATTCCAGCAAGGAATAATAGTACCAATTCCAAAGAAAGGAGAACATAAAAAGTGTGAAAACTATAGACAAATTACCCTGCTAAATACTACATATAAGATCTTTACAACACTATTACTAAAGCGACTAAATGTACATATATACAGGCTGATTCATTTTTGATCCTCGCCATTGCTATCTCGCTTATTATTCAAGATAGACGGTAGGTTTAAATTTGGCAAAGTTGCTAAATTTTGTGGTTATTATGATCCCGAAAAGAAAATAGAGTTGAACAAATGACGTTCGTGTTATTTGAACAAAAACTGAAAAATCTCATTTTCTTATTTTGCTTGTAGCACTTTCATTTGGTCTTGCGGAGAAAAACTAAAGACACATTCTCGAGACCATTTTTGCTCCTCTATCTAACGGTGTATTTAAAATTTTTATACAATGTTTCGTTGTCTTTGGATCATCAAATTTTTTATTTCTTATGGGCGCCATATTGGATTTTGACACAGCTAGAAAGATTTTCTTTTTCTGATTACAACCATGTGTCATATGTTGAAAACAAAATTTGATATTGTGTGTTAATTGACAAAGAATCTAATTTGAGATTAAATAAAGTAGGTAGCTATGCAATTTCGGACTGTTAAACAAGAAGGTCAGCACAAAAACTAATCTGAAAGTATACAGAAGTGTATGTAATACGACCGGTGGTAATATATATACAGTGTGGTCATAAAGTTTGGAACCAAGCTTATAACCCCATTATTTTACATTTTTAGGAAAAACGCTCGGACAGGTAAATTTGCTTTTTTAAAACGCCATCTTTTGACATACATTTTTTTCTATGACGTCATTGGTTTTTAGAGTGATGACGTTATCAACCCTTTTTTTAAATGGCAACCATTTTATTTTTTTATCGTTTTTGGTAGATCTCTATATCCTTCAAATAGTGATATAAAACAATTGGTATGTTGCATCACAATTTTTTTTTAATTATATAAATTTAGAAAAAAATAAGAAAATTTTATTTTTGTACAAAATTAAAATTAAATTAAAAAAAATACATCTGAACTGAATTTATTGTAACAGTTAACGTAAATTTTCAAAATGGACCCCACCAACCAACTGACACTGTCCCAGCCGAGTGTAAACACTTCGTATACTCGCCTCAATTATGTCTGGAGATATTTGTGTAATTTCTACGCGAATTCGTTGTTTTAAATCTTCTAAATTGTTCGGTTTGTTAAAATACACTTTCGATTTTAAATAACCCCACAAAAAAGTCTAAAGTTTTTTTCACACTTCTGTCTTGTGTGAAAACTTAAATATTCTTCTTGAACAAAGCGGATCGTAAAAAGCACATGTACATGTAGAAAGGCATCATGTTTCCACCAGACAACTTGCGTTAGCCAATCAGGTGGCTCACTCATTTGTCGTCAACTTATTTAAAAAAGAACACTATCATCCTTACAAAGTTCAACTTGTACAGGAATTACATGAGGATGAGGAAGATCGTGGAGTGCAGTTCTGTGAAGACGTAATGTTACGTTGTGACCAATATGCAAATTTCTTGGAAAACATCGTCTTCTCTGATGAAGCTACGTTCTGCCTAAATGGATCTGTTCACCGCCATAATTGCAGATATTGGTCGCAGGTCAATCCGCATTGGACTCAAGCGTGTCATACTCAGCGCAGAGGAAATGTTAACGTATAGGTTGGAATGATTGGACGACGCATTTTAGGACCATATTTTTTTGAAGGAAATTTGACTGCTGTGCAATATTTAGAATTTTTAAGATTTGGACTGGTTCCAGCGCTCGCTGTTATTTTCCCAAATCACAAGGATGGTGATGTACCCCATCCAAGTATTTGGCTTCAACAAGATGGGGCACCTCCCTATTATGGTGTAGAGGTTCGCCACTATCTTGACGAAATATTTCCTAATAAATGGATTGGACGGAGAGGCGCAATAGAATGGCTACCTCGTTCTCCTGACCTGACTCCGTTAGACTTTTTTTTGTGGTGTTATTTGAAATCGAAAGTGTATTTTAACAAACCGAACGATTTAGAAGATTTAAAACAACGAATTCGCGTAGAAATTACACAAATATCCCCAGACATAATTGAGGCGAGTATACGAAGTTTTTACACTCGGCTGGGACAGTGTCAGTTGGTTGGTGGGGTCCATTTTGAAAATTTACGTTAACTATTACAATAAGTTTAAGTTCAGATAATTTTTTTTTATTTTAATTTTAATTTTGTACAAAAATAAAATTTTCTTATTTTTTTCTAAATTTATTATTTAAAAAAAATTGTGATGCAACATACCAATTGTTTTATATCACTATTTGGAGGATATAGAGATCTACCAAAAACGATAAAAAAATAATATGGTTGCCATTTAAAAAACGGGTTGATAACGTCATCACTCTAAAAACCAGTGACGTCATAGGAAAAATTGTATGTCAAAAGATGGCGTTTTAAAAAAGAAAATTTACCTCTCCGAGCGTTTTTCCTAAAAATGTAAAATAATGCGGTTATAAGCTTGGTTCCAAACTTTATGACCACACTGTATATGTATGTTCATATACAGGGTTATTCACGCTATACGGCACGGAATATTGTGGCGAAAATACGTGACTTTCAAAAAGTTTCATTTTTGGGATATATGCAGGTCTATTACGGATACTTTTTAAAATTATTTTCATATTATACAGGGTGTCCCAAAAGCTCCAAAAGTATCAAAGTTATGTTTTTTTTAATGGAACACTATGAATATTATTGCATTTTTGGATTCTACGATCAAAATAAGTGACTATTTGAATAA
>SMLS01004618.1:0-15586 GCA_004785975.1 Popillia japonica | reverse complement strand
TTTTTTTTGGAAAATTCTATATTTGTCTTTGTAAATTTTGTGCCATTCCCTTTATTTTTTTTTAACAAATAATAACCGTATCGATTCGTTGTCACGTATATAAAACGTGCATTTTTTAAAACGCGTTTCAGGTCGAAAATTAAGCCCAACAAACAATCGGTTATCGGTCAATTCCTCAACGGAAAAGGATGAAGGAATATCGGATGACGAAGATTTATCGGAGATAAAATTGCAATTAGAATTGAGCGAGCAGGAGGCCTCCGTTTTGAGGAAGAAGGTCGAGGAATTGGAGGCGGAAAACGAGAGGGTTAAGAGGAAAAGTAAAGATTTACAAGACAAATTAGCGAGTGCGAAACCGAGAAAAGGTCTGTTTAGTACGGATAAGGAAACCGAGAAAGTTAAGGTAAGTTTTTAGTAACAGATATATCCTGTTTCACTCCACCATTAGCATTCTAACAAAGGCCTAGCACACTTTTAATCCGTTTCCTTTCAAGATTAGAGATGATAATTTCTTTAATACTTACAGACCTTGGAAGACGAACTCAAAACAATCAAAAAGAATCTAAGTGAAAAGGAAAAAGAATGCGAAAGGTTGCAATCCGAGATAAACGTCAATAGGAAACGTTCCGTGGAGTTACAAAAAATTAAGTAAGATGTAAAAATGTTGTGGTGACAGGTACTGTTTACATACATATTTCCAGGTCAGTCGATTTGGATCAGCACACCCTGGACCTTAAACGCCAACTGGAAGTGATCGAACAGGAAGCATCAGTATTAAGAACGCGAGTGCAAAATTACGAAAATGAAAACGAGAAATTGCTTCAGGAGAACAAAAAATTACAATTAACACGTGCCAGTAAGAACGTAAAAGCTGACAAATCCGTGGATAAATACATCGATCAAATCGCTACGTTAGAAGTAGAACTAAGCGAAGCTAACATGAAGATCAAAGAATTAGAAGCGAAGAGTGCCAGTAGCGATAATGTCGAAAATTTAAAACTGAAATTGATCGAGAACGAACGGGACAATCTCTCGAACACTCTAACCAAATTAAAACAAGATTCTCTGAAAGCATTCGGCGATAGAACCGTGAAGAAACCTAACGAATTAACAAGTAAATCGCAATTAAAGACGATGGTTAACGATTTAGAGAATGAGATCTCGGAAATGTTAGTCGTTTTAAACAATTCAGAAACGGCTAAAAGTAGACTAGCTAAGGAATTGAGTAATTTGAAAATGGGCGAGAATCCGAATGAATCCACCTCAAAAAATAATCTCGACGAGTTAAAGCGAAAATTATCGAGTTTAGAGAAAGAGGTTAAAAACGAGAAAGCGAGTCTATTTAAGGAGAAGCAGAAGAGCGAGGATTTGAATAAAAAATTGCAAAAGACTAAAGATACTCTTACGAGCGTAACGGAAGAGAATGAACGAAATAAAAGTAATTATGAGAAAATGTTAAGCGAAAAGAACACTTTATCTGCGGAATTAAGCAAAGTTAAGACAGAATTAAGTAGTGCCAGCTCGATTAACGAGAATTATAAGAAGATTAAAGCGGATTTGGATAGCAAAATAAAGGAATTATCGAATATGAAGAATGAGTTAAATAATAAAACGAAAGAATTGGAAAATTTAGAAAAGGAGCATAAGAATATGCAGGAGAAACAAGCTAGTCTTGAAAAGAGTAAAAAATCTGAAATTAAGCAATTAGAAAGCAAAATCGAAGAAGAAAGAAAAAAGAATAAATTGAAAGAAAACGAGATGTTAGAATTGTCGGAAAAACTTAAGATGGACAAGAATAAATTGAGTACGCAAATTGAAGATTTAAGCAATAATGTATTGTGTCTAGAAAGTACTATTAAGTCGAAAAATATGTTGATAGAAAAATTGGTAAGTAGCGAATTAGTATTAAAAGGATCTGTTGGGAGTTGTTAATTTTACAGGAAGAATCTTTACAAAAAGAAAAAACCGAACATTCAACTAAAAATAAAACGGAAGCTAAACAAATCCAGGAATTACGTGACGAAATCGAGAAACACAAAACTAACATTGGTGAAGCCGAGAAGAAATTACAATCAGCGACGAGTAGCAAGAAGAACTTGGAGGAGAAATTAAAGAAATCGGAAACAGAATGGAGAGCAGATAAAACTAACATGGAGAAAACGATATCCGATTTGGAACTAAGTATACAGGTATCTCATAAGATTATATTTATTTATTATTATTATTTATTATTATTTTATATTTATTATTTTTTATTCCATTTTTGTTGAAATATTATTTCATTTCAGAATGAAAAGAAGAAGACGGATCTACTCAAGGCGAATTATGAAAAGGAAACCAAAAATAAGGAGTTGGAATTGGGTATTCTTAGGAATAAAATAAAATCATTAGAAGCTAATTCTGGTATGGGTACTAAGAAGATGACTGAAATTAAACGCGAATATCAAGATCAAATTGAAAGTAAGTAAACTATTTACAGCATAGTGATCTTCTTCTTTGTCCGCATCAATCCTCCGCTCCCCTCTCCCCCTCCATAAAAATACTGCTGATTCTTTATTCCTGTAAGCTATTAAGAAGTGTTCCCAAAGCAATTAAGTTAAATACTAGGTTATTCCTCGCTTGAAAACAATCGTCTGAAAAGTTTGTAGGCGTGGTTTTCGTTCAACGTGTTAAAACTAAGTCCCTTCCAAGTGGACTTACCAACTGTGAAAAGAGGAAAAGGTACACTGGTGGCCGTTTTATTTTTATCGAAAAAATATCCAGAGGTTCTTCACAGAGGGTCCTTCATCAGTCTCATTACATTCATGTGAACTCTGATGACGTAGATTAGACGATAGTGCAACTCGTCTCATATATTACTCTCTGAAGGCTTGCTGGGGCACTTTTCCCCTCTTTGGTACTCAATTACATACAATTTCACGCACAAACATCGTTCTTCCAACTACCTATCTCTCCTTGCAAACAAAAATCGCAAACCGATCACTGCATGTGTTAATGCGGTAGCTATACCTATACCTACTATATTCCTGGCAGTGGGGCAGCGATGAAGTAATCTGTGTCATGTCATCAACAGGTTGCTGCCACTCCGCTGTTTACAACTTTTATTACTCGCATCATGTACTGGAAACCACTGCAGCTGCACCTACCTGGTTGTTAAGACTAGATACATTTGCTATTAAGCCTTCAATTGGACACAGATAGTAACAAGATTCTTTTATTTTGCAGAACTAGAATCTCAATTAAGCAAAGAGAAGAAGCAATATTCAGAATTGACATCAAAGTATGAAGTATTAGAAGAGGAACATGTCGTTACCAAAGCTAAATTAGTAGCAGAAATAGAAGCCGTAAATAAGTACGCGAATTGTATAATTATTAAATATAGAGAATTTTATACACATTTCGTTTTATAGTCAATTATCTTCCGTTAAAAAAGAGATGGATGTGTTAGAAGGCGAATTACAAACCGTTAGAGAAACTTACAACTCTAAGCAGGACGCTTGGCTAAAAGAAAAATTACAACTTCAGGTATTCACATCACTTCAAGCATTAAGCATTCTTATATACATATACATTCATGTTTAGGAGAAATCTAAGAATTCCAGCAACGACTTAGAAAAGGCAAGAACGAAATCGCTCCTGGAAGAAGCCCAATCCGAACTCGATCAGGTAAAGAAGGAAATTGATGTAGCAAACGATCAAATGGATTACATGAGGAGAGAAAACGATGAACTTCGGAAGAAATTGGACGATTTCGATAAAGTATCGAAGATCCAACGAACTATAAGCGCCGACAGTTCGGCTATGGGCAGAGAAATCAAAGAACTTAAGATCAAGTTAGAAAACGCAGATAAATCTAAGAAGTCTGAAATGGCAGAATTCAAATTACGTTACGAGAATCAGATCCACGTTATAAACGACGAACTCCGTTCGCTCCAAACTCAAGTATCCAGGTTTAAAAGGGAGAGGGACACTTACAAACACATGCTGGAAGGTGCTCAGAAAACGATTAGCGATCTTAAAGCAAATCCTTCGAAGATATCGAAAGAACATCCTAACGCGGCAACAACTTTAGACGATTTAGACGAATTTAGAAATAAAGTAGCAACATTGGAACAACAAATTAGCTGCATGGAAGATGAGTTATCCGAAGCGCGACTAGAAGGATCCAAATTAAAAACGGAATTAATATCGGAAAGATCTACTTATGAAGTGAAACTCTCCGAATTACATTCCAGAGTTAACGAATTAGAGGAAGAGAAAATATTAAGCAGCGGTAGAACTAAAATCGCCGGATTGAGAACTCGTATGGAGTTAGCTTGGCAGAAGGAACGCGAAGAACAGCAAAGGCTACTGCAGGAAACCGCAACTTTAGCGAGAGATTTAAGGCAAACCCTTTATGAAGTTGAACGAGAAAGGGACAAAGAGAAATTGGAAGGTAAACGTAAAGTAGATCAGCTTAAAAAGATAACTGAAGAGGAACAGGAAGAAACAAAACGGAAACTGACGGAATTACAATGCGATCTACTAGAATTACGAGATGCCCACGCGAAACTAAGGACGACTAACGAGAAATTACGTAGGGAGAAAGAACGGCACGAGAGAGAACGCGAGGAAATGAAAACTATCATTCAAGGAAGGCGGAAAGTCGATCAAGAAGATGATAGGAAACTTAACGCTGTTATGGAACAGATCGATAATTTAATGCAGATGATGCCGGATCTAATCGGAAATGGCGGAGAGGTCGCCTCGCCGTATACGCCCACCCCTCCCAGAAGAGTGAAAGGACCGAAATCTAGAGAATCCTCGCCAGGTTTCGAAGGTAGAAACTCTAAAGAGTCGTCGGTCGTCAGGGACGATAAACAGCAACAATTTAAATCGACGTTACATCGACTAGTCGAAGCTGCCGATGAATTAAAACGGTTCCAAAAGCTCGGAGAAGAAGATAGAGAACGCGAAAGGATTAAAAGAGTAATGGGAATGAGGAGGGCGACATCTACAGAGCACGATAACACCGATATAAACGCAAGAAAGAGGAACTATTCTAAGAACGGAAGCAGCAGCAGCACAACGAGTTTGCATCGAAGGAGTTTATCGCTAGAACAAACATCCGTTATACAAGAGCAGAATATTTGGAAAGGTGATTCAGATAGTATATCTAGTATGCAATCTTTAGAATTTTCAGACGCCGAAGGGAGGTATAATAAAAGAGACGTCAGTTTGGATAGTAGATTATCGGGAGGATCCACGCAAAGCGATGCTACCGCTCAGGAGAAAAAGAAAAAAAAAGGTTTGATGGGTAAGTTGAAGAAGCTTACCAAATCTAGGAGCATAGACGATCAAGATCCCGGTACTTTTTCCTCTACGGAAGGGTTATCCTCGAAGGTATTTATCAAGGCAGTTTTGCGATAATACTGAAAGTCGTCAAATTAAAATGGATCTTATGATTTCAGCCTAGTTCAAATACGGATTTACACGAGGATCCTAGAGGAAGCAAACGCGATTTAAAAGATAGATTGACCGGCATCTTTAAGAAGAGCGGGTCCTCTTCTCGAAGCAATAGGTTAGTCTAGTCGAAATTAATCTTTAATATTCATGAGATGGTAAAAGGTAGTAGTGCCAATAATTTTATTTTTACAGCTTAGAACGGCAAGCAAAACAAAAAGACAATACTAGTTCTACTCAGAGACCGCTAATGAGAGCTGGCAGTAATACAAATATCTCCCCTGCCAATAGTGTAAGTCTATTATTATCGAATATTGTATACGAATGATATTTTCATTGCGTCATTTTATTTCAGAAGACAGAAACCAAAAGAACTAAATGACTCTAATAGAAGAATTAAGCAAGAATTATTTCCAGTACACGTGTTAAAATAAGTTATGTTTATGTTTATGCAGAAAAGTTGTAATTGATTATTGTGTGTATTATATCGTTCCCAAATTAGATAAGAAAATATTTAAATTAAATGCATTGCGTTTTCTTTACACGTATAAATTTTCATCCAGGTAGTTTGTGTGTGTGTGGCAAATGCAGCTGCAGCGGCTTTTCAAGGCTTCAGTATTGTCTTGCTGTGGTAATATGGTTTCATAAGTTTGTTACAACATTACTTTCTTACTTCTTTGTACTACGAGTTATGGCAATTAAATTCCGAGAATTTAGTTGTGATGTGCTCATGGTTAGTCCTTTCTCTCGGTCGCATAAAAGACTTCATGGTAATCGGATGTCTGTTTTTTTTACGGCTGTTCTCCGGATTCAAGTTTTTTTTACTCGAACGTAGAAATGACTGATTCAGGTTTTGAGCAAGGTGCTGTGATCCAATTTTTGGTCATAAGTGAAAGAAAATTACGGCAGCTGTATTATTGAGATGAGTGTTTGTCACAAGCACGTGTGTTTGAATTGGCAAAACGGTTCAAAATGGTTGTGAATCGCAAATGTCGTCGCCTAACCCTTCGTGCGTTATCATATGAGTTAAATTTGTGACGATTTGTTGTCTCGCATTGAGTGTGAAGGCAGAGACTGGATGAGCCGTGCAGTCACTGGATATTCGAATATGATTCCGAGATCCCTAGACAAAGTCTACAGCGGATAGAAGAGGACGGGGAACGCCCAACGAAAGCAAGGATGTCGAAATCACGGCTGACGGCAATGCTGATCATTTTCTTTAATATTCATGCGATTATTCACCGGGAATACGTCCCTGAGGGCCAGACAATGAAGTTCTGGAGCGGCTGCCACATCGTGTTGTCCGTAAACTGGCTGTTGCACCACGATAATGCGAAGAGTCATTCTTCCTTGATTGTGAGCGAATATTTGGCGAAAAAAAAATTCCAACGTTACCGCATCCTTCCTACAGCCCCCTGAAAGAAACCCACCATGGCAGCGTAAAGGCTGCGACTGTCGTCTTGAAAGGCCTAACTTGATTGAGAAGACTATCAAGGCTGCTTCCAATCATGGGAGAAACGTTGGAAACGTTGTTCTGAGTTAGGAGGGGACTACTGTGAAGGCCGTTAATAAAGTTTGGTTACTAACTTGATTTGTTTGTGTTTTATTCTGCAATTCTCGGAATTTAATTACTCTACCTCGTAGCTCAGTTACAGTACCAGTCTGGCGAGATTTTAAAGGCGTCATTGCCCTACCTAAAGTATCGCTTTTAAATATGATATTTGTTCGTCATACAAAAAATTTAGTCGGCAGCGATAAGAATTTTCTTTGATCTATTTAGGGCATACCATCATATTGATCATACGATACGTTCAGATAAACTGTGGGCACTTGAGGTTAGATTAGTTTCATATGAACTAATTTTGGCTGAGTGGAGGCGTTCAGGTCCAGATTAAAGCCAATGGCGAGCATCACAGGTTGTATTCGGAAGGATCTGAAGTTACTTATTCGATATTCCGCATGGGTTAATAGTGGATCCTAGCCTATTTGTAGTTGCTGTAAGTAATTTTTGCTAGAAGATCATTTGTTATCCCGATGTTCCAATGATGGAAGTTTAAGAGTGGGACTTGGGGTAAAAGTACGCCAAATCAACGGCAAGCGGCCTCAACATTTTTACCACGCCCCACTGGTTTCCTTTCCCTAAACCACTTGTTGACTATATGGAACGAAGATGAGTAAAGTGTCTCTATTTACAAAATTGATCAAATTTTTCATCACATTTCGAATTGTAGGGTGTTTTAGAAGACAGTTTAGATAAGTGTTCTTGTTGCTTGTGCTGATGAAATGGTTATTCTGATGAGGTTTAAGCGGAAAACGTTTTAATGACATCCATTGTGGTCAAGTCGATATACGTAGGGTTGGGCAACGTCAAAATTTTTGTCATCTCTGTTTGGGTGTTTCAAGATGAAGACAATCCGAAAAAATTATACCTTCAGCACACAATCGTTTGCTTGCCAAAAATAGTTATCCAGCTCTGACAAAAAAGAACAATTCGAGTTGGCACACATGGCGAATTATTAGCTCACCCTAAGCATAGTCGGAACCTATATTCCTTTTACATTTGCGCAGATTTGGTCGGAAAAAAAAGTAGTAAATGCCGTCAATTTTGATTGGCCCAACTGAAGATTGGCATAATTCGTTTAATATATTCAATTATTTTAATACAAAAATTATTGATAGACAAATACTGTAAGGGCTCCAGCAGAGTGGCCAAGCAATAATCTAGGCTGGCCACACGATATACAAGGTGTCCCGTATCGTTATGTTCAAATTTTAAGAGTGTAAAGTAGACCTTATTTTAAGTCAGAAAAACGCAAAACTTGTATATCCATTTTTATTTGCTTCAGAGTTACAGACCTATTAGTAGCTATTGTTATAAGGGATCCAACTCTCAGTGTACGTTGAATCGCTAGACAACTAGGAGTGCCACGAATGACAGTTTGGCCAATTTTAAGATGTGGGGGCTTATATCCATATCACTATCGCAGGGGACACGGTTTGCTTGAGACAGATGAATCTACGTTCACGAAAAGTGGTGTTACAAATCTGAGAAACCTGCACAGGTGGTCATCAGAAAATTCCAAAGCTATACACCCTTCTAAATTTCAACATGAATTCTCTATTAACGTTTGGGGGGCCCTAATCGATGACTTTATGATTGGTCTTGTTTTTCTTTTTGGGAGGTTAGAGAATTACGTTCAACTTCTTATTGACCAACGGCCAGGTCTTTTACAGGATGTCCCACTGAATGTTCGACGAGACATGTAGTTTCATATGGATTGGGCACCACCATATTTTGAAATTGCTGTCCGAGGTTGGGTTAATGTCAATTATCCAAAATGGATTGGCCGAGGTGGTCCTGTTATATCGCCACCCAGATCACTCGATCTTAATTGACCTTGACTTTTATTTATGGGGGTACATGAAAAATTTAGTCTACGGGCAAGCATGGAATTCGGATAAGTACTTCTTCTGTTGGGTTAGGGGCACAAGCCTGCATTTAACAAGGAGGTGGACATTTCGAAAATATTATTAATTGACCGTATTTTCAAAAAAATTCAGTTTGTATTAACTTCAGGATTATATTTTTTTCACATTCATAGGTCTGTAAAATTGACACCAATAATAATCGATGGTTTTTCTTACTTGTAATGAAGTCTACTTTACACTCCTAAAATTTGAACATAACGATACGGGACACCTTGTATACTGTCGGATAACGTAAATTCGATTAATCTCAGCCAAGTTTTATGGTAAACACTAAGCAGATTCGGTTCTCGTATCACTTCTTTGCTGTAACTTCGATTAAATCTCTAGAAGCCAATTGAGTCGTTTCTGTGCCGAGCTTTATTGTAGAAGTCCCGTTCCGACTTCAAACTCCTTCTCTCACAGCAACTTATTCATCTACTGCGTTTGTCCAATTCCAATCCATTTTTGATGAATCCTATAATTGACGATTCCATCTGGTGTTAGGATCGGAGGTTTTGGTACGCTTTGTCTATCTTTTTGAGATGGTATCTTACAAGGCGACCACTAGCCCAGAAATGTCCTTATAACTCTGTTTTTCCAAGATCAAGTAGATTCTTGTTCGTATTTAGTGAGAAGATTATAAATGCTTTAGCAATTCCGCTGGAGATAGTCATTGGAGTGGCTTGGAATACCTTTTCATTCGTGTACGATTAAAGCTCAGAACACTTCTTTGGAGAGAGTTTGCCAATTTTTTCGGAATAGCAAAATGTTTGATTATTCCCCATCGCAAATCGAAACGGTAATTCAAGATGAGTAGACTATGCTTATCAATTTCCGTAAGTATGCGATAAAGTCATATTCGATCCCAGCATTTCACGACCTGTGTTTATTTTATTGTTTGATATACTTATCACGCAACTATTAGGTAACATTTTTTAATAACATAGGTATGTAGTTCACATGTAGGTGAATAGATTTATGTTGTTTATATCATAAATAATTTATCACAGCTCTGATTGGCGGTATATGCCAATCAAAGTTAGTTTATGAAAAATCTCTAATTTTTATACAGATTCCTTACAATAAGATACTATTCGATAAACAAGTTGATAATTGTTATCTAACTACAAAAAAAAATCAGCTTATACTTATTACATCACCAACATTATATTCGCGGGAAATTCCATTTATTTATTGTATAGACTAGCTGTTAAAAATGTGTAATTGTTTTGATAATAAGAAGTCGGTTTCCGTTCAATCTGATAATCTTTGGAGCAATTCTGTTCGATTCATTTTAATTGACCTAGTTTTAGAATTAAAGCGAATTTGATATTTTCCATTTTCATTGTAAAATTTAGGGAAAAAAACGGCTGCATTTTCGTCTTGGGAGATCTTTTCGCGCGTATTTTAGTTTCGTCCTGATTTTTTATCGGTTTCGATCTGACAATCTTTATAAATATACCTAATACATTATATTATGTGCGTATCCGTTATATGTGCACTAGTAAGAGTGATAAACTGATAAGGTAACTCTCTTATAAACAAACTGAACCATTTTATAGAAAATGGCGTAACAAATAGGTAGTAGAGATATACACTCTTCGAACGGTAAGTTCTTTTTTTTTCTCCTGCATTCGTTTTGCCATAATGAGTGGTAATCATCAGCTAATTTACATAAAATTCGGACAAGCCGGTTCTAGTTTGTATTATCTTTCAACGTTACCAATTGCAGTCCAAATTGTGTATTGATTAAAATTCGATTGATACAGGTATATACATAAATAATCTCATCAAGTGTCTATGTTAGTTTACTCATTTTAATACATGTATTATATAAGAACCCTAGAAACTAAATGATTAAAGACGGATATCAATTAATTACATTCAATTTAAACTGTTTAAATCTAGTAATTGACACCTGCTTTTGTATGATTTATTTCCTATTTTTCTCCACTAGTCAACTTTAAATACGATACAATTATTGCAAGTGTTCCTCAAATTTTTAAAGAATTACTTATCAATTACAGAAATATGAAAATAGTTACAAGTGACTCACACAGCCTATGTTATTATTCATTTTAATACTTGTATTGTATAAGAACCCTAGAAACTAAATGATTAAAGACTATATCAACTAATTACATTCAATTTAAACTTTTTAAATCTAGTAATTAACACCTGCTTTTGTATGATTTTTTCGCTATTTTTCTCCACTAGTCAACTTTAAGTACGATACAATTACAGCAAGTGTTCCTCAAAATTTTAAAGAATTACTTATCAATTACAGAAACATGAAAATAGTTACAAGTGACTCACACATTTTGTATTATTTGATTAATCATTAAAATAATATTTTTTAGGTCAGTGACTATTATTTGCATTGTGCAGACAAGTAATTAATAATAATCTATATGTAGATATCTACCCCTCTAATTCAGAGAATAATATATCGATTTTATTTTCGCAAATGCTTATCCACAATCAAAAAAAAACTAATATGCAAATTATATTTTGCAAGAGTACAAACAGAGGTCACACAAATTTTAATCGTTCATAGAGCGAAACATGTTAAATGTTATGATCTGATCTAGGGTTATCGTCTGCGATATTATGTATTATTGAGAGAATCATCAATTCCTTACGTTACGCTTATATTATAGTCGCTATTCAGATTATTACAGTCAAAGGCATAAGTATTAGTGCACTCAATGATAGATATAGTAAAAAATTGTTATATTCGGTATGTTTATTCTCCACAGTCGTTGGTTTTGAGCTATACGTTGTTGGTATTTATTTATTTCCCCCTCGTCAATGGCATCTTTACCAAAACAACGGACACGAATTGCTGCACTAGCCATGCAGTGCCTGTGAGAAAGCCCACAAGTTTATTCCTACTTCGTTCTAGCAAAGTCCTTATTCTTTGCTTATTAAAGTTTCCAAGGAATACCTTGGAATGTCTCAGACCAGGAAGATTTTCGCAGAAGGTTGCTCTCAGTTTCTACTCCCCGTCCTTGACTTCTCCCACATAGGTGCTTATTCCTATTCCGCAAAACGGTTCCGGTCCCACAAACGATGTTGTCTTTGCTAATAAATGAGCCTTCTCGTTGCCACTGATTCCAATGTGTCTTGCTCCCAGCATACTGCAACTCTGTTCTCTCTGCCTAGATTGTTTAGTTTCTCTAAGCATTCCCACGCTAATTTCGATCTGATGGTGCTAGAACCCAGCACCATTATGGCTACTTGATTGTCGGAGAAGATCGCAAAGCTTTATTGCTTCCGATAGTTCATATAAATAGTCAGTTTAACACATCTTCTATTAACATTGACTTCTGCTTGGAAGACGCTTGGGTAAGCTCCCATTGGCCCTGAGTATTTGATTCCTGGTCAATTTGGGAATAGGTGGATCGGTCTCCTCATTCTTTTTCGGTGCTTAGCTTCGCGAGGAATTTCTTGTCGAAGCTATATTTCCGAACCATTTCGCATTGCAGTCGAATGAAAAGTGCGGAGAACCCCGCCAAAGATGACCCAGCTCTCTGGGATGCGATCTCAGGCCCACCAGCCCCCGCTCTGGTTAGTCGGTACAATGCCCTACAGGCAACCCCCTCCACTACTATGTGTAAGGGTGTGATATCTACAATTACCTCCAAGGCCATGGTTACGTAAAACTTACATTCCCCATTTATAATGCATTAGTAGGCTCACTTCGTTTACTTACAATCTATTCCGTTCTTTCGTCAGTCCATTGAATCTCCGTTTAGTTAGAATTTCTTGGCAGATTTTGTGAACACCACAAAATAATGTAGTTTCGTTAAATTTAATATTTCAAATTGAAAATCTTCCCTAAAAACTGGCTGTCCGAGTTTCAAAAAAGTTTTTCTATTACAGCTATTAAAGAGAACTAAGTAAACAATAGCACTATAGGATCAGCCACATACGATAAGCCTACCAGCATATATCTAAAGTTTATCTGCAAAGGTTAAAAAAGTCTTAAAAGAGCTACAACATCATCAATCCCAAAGCTTTATATGATTTACTAAAATTGCTAGAAGATAACATTTACCTACTAGATACTCTATGAGATAACCACCTACTAGTGTCTAGATCAGAGTAATTATCTTGATGTTTTTGCCCCAATTGATTTCCAAACTTTTGAAAAAAAAATGCGATCTTCTTATGAGCTATGGCTATATCTTTTTGAGGTGGTTCCTTAGAGGTCTCTCTGGTTGAAGTCTAGCAAAGATTCAACTTAATCACCCATACCTTAACGATCCAGTGTGATATTTTTTTTTTCGTTTTCCACTGCTAAAAATGGGTTCTAATGTAGTTTTTAGTTAGATAACAAAATGATTTTCGCCCAATAAATTATGAGCCCAACCATAGTGCGGCTTTCTAAGCGTAGATTTATCATGGACGCTAAATATTTTTGGTTTTACGAAAAAGGGCCTATTTTTTTCTTAATTGAAAGCTGCCACATGTTGGTTAATTCCGGGACTTGTGTTAATTTATGGAGTATGTCGTAAAAATTTCTCCAATCGGTGACAGCAACCTGATGCTTTTTGCTTATTGAACCGATTTTGCAGTTTATTGACTCTATTTGAGGACGTAACCCACTCTACTGTTTTCGAGTACATCTTAAAGATCCTTACAACTACTCGCCAAATAGTAATAAAAAACTTGATCTAAGAAAATCAGACTTAAGGTCCCTTACCGGCTTACTTACTGGTCATTGCCCTCTAAAGTAACCACCTCAGAAAGATGGGCAAAGCTGATCAAGACTTGTGTCGCTTTTGCGAACTGAGATCTGAAACAGCCGAGCACATACTTTGCGAGTGCGAAGCACTGGGCCGGCGAAGGTTTCAGCATCTAGGACAGGCGACTGTAACGCCTGAACAGATTAAGGCCTTGGCACCCAATCTAATCCTGGGATTCGTTAGGAACATCGGATTAGAAGGGTACTGAAAGAATGGGGTATTCACAATAGATCAACAGGTCGCAGTGAGGTGAGGTATTAGAGCCTGTACAATACAATACAAATAAAGATCCTTGCAAGTCCGAAATCTCGTTCAAATTTTCGGCTACAGGTCCACGGTATTCGAAAATAAATGAAAATTGAAAACCAAATTCCATGCCAAAATCTAATCTGTTGTTTAAGACACTTCCAATGTATGTACTATCGAGGGCAAAAGTAATGACTCAAACTGCAATAAAACGCGTCTATAGTAGGCATTACGTTCTGAACCTTTATTGATGTAAACATAACTGGGCAACTGTAGGCTAGCGAGCATTTAAAAGAATTTAAACCAAGCAAATTGTGAATATATTGGAAATAAATATGTTGATACTGAATCAGGTAGAACGTAGATAAATTAATTAATTTATTTATTTATCGTGTAAAATATTAACTGTAGATTGATTCAAAATGATGCACTCCTGCATTCGTTCAAACTTGGTCTTAAGGCAGTTATTGCAGCCTTCAATTGTAACAGTCAAAATCTCTTTCACTTTTCATATTTTGTTTTCCCAAAAGATCAATTGAATCGGTGAGTGGAAGAAGGGTCCAAGTCCATTGGAAGAGAATTTTCAGGAGAAGAAAAAACGAATTATCTTGAAACGAAACAACGATACAAGTATGGTTTCCACAGACGTTTTGTTTATGTTGTTCTTTAGAATGTAGCTACACAAAATTTTCTCCAATAATACGACTGACAGTGGTCCTTATATCAAAAATATGTCATGGATTTGGACCTTTCTTCCACTCACTGGCACTTAATGAGTTTCCTTGCAGATTTTGAATTCTTTTATACCTTTTTAGCAGAAAATATATAGTATAGTTCTCATTTGAAACAATTTATTCAGAAGTTTCACAAGATGTAGTTTTCCATGATACAATATGGTACCAAAATTCTTTAGGTCAAATGACGATATTTTGAAACGCTGAAGAGCACTTTGTTTTGTTTCGTTAGCCTTACAGTTTTTTTGTACTATAGGGGCCACCAGTTTTTGTAATCGATAATATCCTGGTAAGTCATTATCTTAAACTGAAATGGTCGGTTAATTCTGGTTTTTAATATCATGTTTTCATATTCGCGTGGGACATGAACTTTGTCGTATTTTCGTATACATCAAATCTTTACGGTGACTAAACAGCTACTAATACGCTAATTATCGGCAGCAAAGCGCATGGACGATCATCTGCTTTTACAGCCATTTACGGCAGTGAGGAAAAGAAGGGTCTATGTCGATCACATGGACCGTCCTTTCGCTCACTGTATTTCTGGACACCACTGCAAAAGATATAATTTATAATGGTTTTTAGACCGTTCTTGTGCCCACTGGTAGATGTACGTATTTTTCACAAAATGGCTATCTCGGTTTAAAATATCAAAAAAATGGACTTGGACCGTTCTTTCACTTTCACCGATTCAATTGTATTTTGAGCTGTGTGCAGAGTGATTGGTCGTTGTAGACTGATTCTCCGAATAGGATGATTATTACGTTGACACAACCTAAATCCACTATTCATCGCCGCTTACAATGTAATAGACATTTTTTTAACTTCCATTAAAATGTTCATCATGTGGTATCATTTGGATTGAGGTCTTAAACTACCTACGAATGACGCAATTTCACGATATGTCTTATCGTGTATGTATCTTTTTTAATCAGGCGAAGGACA
>SMLS01004417.1:0-11080 GCA_004785975.1 Popillia japonica | reverse complement strand
CATATCGTTTTAATAAAAAGTATCAAGTAAAAACTATCGTAGTCGTTTATATATAATGTGTTTGTACAGGGTCAACAGAATTTAAGCTACATATACATATACCGGGGAGGTTCAGCAAGCCGCAGAAAGTTTATGTCGTGTTTTTATACCTGCATAGATTATTATTAAGTATGTACGTAATGTATGGTAGAATTATGTATAGAATATTGTAAAATTAATGTAATTAATATGTAGATTTGTAATTATTTCGTGGAATTCACTACGATACGAATAGATAGACATACTTCTTCCCATATTGTCCGGCATTTACCGAGTGTATAGCTATTTATATTGTCCTGATAATGTTTTTTTATTTTTAATTAAAATTTTTCTAAACCACCAATCGTGTATATTTTGTCGTTGGTCGCATGAAACGCGTTTTTAATAATAATTAAGAATTTTAATTTCTAATTTTATTTTAATAGCAGCTGGCGCCATCTCCGTATAAAACGCTGGACTACAGTAGCGGTGAACGATGGCGACTCGGCTAATCGTTGTTAGTTGTGCCCCTAGTTTGACGATGGCGCTAATAACTGTACATTTTAAATGGTGATATTAAAAAGGGATTACTTTTAAATAATTAATAGTGGAAATTAGCTAAATTAGTAATGCGTTTAAATGTATTAATTATGACTCTTATGTGAGGCTGCCATATGGCGCTATCTATCGTCGGTAAGGTGAACGACATTTATGATGAGCAGGCCCCGTTCACCCATATGCGAATAAACATGTCACTCAGGATACGTCGTTTGGTGACCTTGAAGTATTAAAATCGCTATAAATATAGAAATAAGGTTTGTAATTACGCCTGCACGGTCCTGTATGTCGATCAGACCACGCTGTACAATGCTGCATATCACTGACAGCGAATAATACAAGTATCCGGGACGATGGGATAAATTTTTGAAAAAATTGGCGGCCTGTAAAGGACGAGTAACCGTAGTAGGGACCCTCCGATAAAGCAGTTGTCTTCTTTTGATTGGTTTATAACTTGGCTATTATTAGATGTTTGTGGTTATGTTATATTGGATTTACTATTATTCCTAACATTTTGACTTGATTTTTAGGTATTGGCGAGGACGAGCTGTTCGGTCAATAGATTTCATTCTTGAGGAGGTATGTGAGTGATCCCGTTACCGGGCACCATCATACATGCTTATTTCTCACATTTCTAATTTAATTTTTAGAAATTGGTACAGACGAGCAATTCCTTCAGTCGAATTTACCCTCGAGGGTGCTTGGGAATGATAGAGATATCTAACAAAAACACACATATTTATGTATTTTAATAGAATATAACTGCCGCATTGAATAGGAAACTGAATAATATCTGCTCACAACACACAAAATATACCCGACTGGCTAGTTTTTTAAAGAAACCAGAGTCGTATGGTATGTAATGCAGTGGAACGGTAAATTGCATGCGATGACTCAAGTAAATAGACAATGCAACAGTGTTAACAGCTAACATTTGATATTGGAAGCATTAGATTAGATGAACTGGGTAGTTTTTATACGTGCACAGCACATTATGTCAGAAGTTGAGTCGCTGGAGCAAGCAGTTTGTTTCGTTTAATTTTAAGTTATAGACAAATTCTTAATCGCATAGTAGTACCTTTGTTACCTCTTGATAGGTATTCTGGAATGGAATTACCAAATATATTTGCTGAAAGTAGAAATACGACAATATTTCAAAGAATTAAATATATTTTTATTGCATAAGATACATGAATTCATATTAAATGATTACGATATCATTGGTTATTTTAATGTCTCTAAACCGATTAGATGTAACCTAGCTTTGATATCTATGCAGATTTCTTGTTGCTCCATAATATACCTCACAAGGTTAATCTTCTTTATTTGTAAAATTTGATTCTCCTTGCTTAATAAATCCATAATCTCATCCAAGTTTGTTGAAGTTCCACCAATGTTGCAAACATTGTAAGATGTCGGTTCAGTAATGGCTTTTACTTGTTTACTTAGAATATGTATTTCATTCTTCTCGGTTTCAATAGCTTTCCTCAGCTTTTCTTTTAATTGCAACAAACTGTTATTTTTAACTTGCAACAATGTAATTGCATTATTTAATGAGGTGAATTCGTCAGACTCATCGATATCTCTTAATTGGGGTCTTGGCTGCACTTCTTCTTTTATCTCTGATTGTTGAGGTTCGCTTGCTGTGTTCGCAACCACTTCTGCCGGAATCTCCATTGTGTTATTCTCTTCTAGAGATTTGCTTTCTTCGAATTCACCCTTCTCTGTCGTGGTAGCCTTTTCTTCAGAATCTGTAGCTGGCTGCACCACTTTATCGTCATTCGATTTCTCGCTTAATTGATCTTTATCTTTCTGTACGTTCTTATAAGTCCTCTATAAAATTAAAAAAAAAACAAATTTTGTTAAGCACATTGCTTCCACCTGTTTAATCACCTTTAATTGAGTTATTATTCTCTGCACTTCCCACATTAATTCTTCCCTCGATTTTGAAATGAAACCAGAATGTATTTCCATGTGTATTTGAGACAAAAGTGATTCTTGCTTCCTCAATTCTTCTTCTATAAGCTCCGTTTCAAGTGGAAGTTCCGAAGCAGATGTTAAGGGAGGTACATACGGTTTCACGATGGCATCTGGGAAGAGCACGTGACAGTGATACAGAAATGCCGTTAGCAATCTTGCTGACATACGCAAAACAGGACTCATAGTGGTTACTAGATTTTGAATGCTGGTTTTATTTAAACGTTCCTAAAAACCAAGCCAACATAACGTGCATATATAGATAAATGTGTATGTATGTATGTGTGTATATGGGAAACATACATTACAAATAATGTAATCGAAATGTAGCAATAGCCAAGATAACAACAATTTATTTTGGAAAGGTAAGTTCTCGACTAATATTTTCAAATGTTTTTCTCTAGTTCCTATATTTAGAATAGCACCCGCTTCCTCGAAACGTATCGACAACTCATTGGTCAGTATCGAATCAGGCATATCTCTGCAAAATCAAATCATCGGTTTTTTTGTCGTTGATATAAAATTGAACAAGTTTTAGTAATGAAAGATCAACACCTTAAATATAATTTTAACAAACTAGTAACGGTTGGCACATCATAGTCGTTTAGATTAACTAGTTCTCTATTATTGAACATCTTTTTGATTTGTATAGCTTTCGATTTAGAACCGGTAACTTTGTAAACACCTTCAAAATTATATCCAAATGTTTGTAAATAATTAATACAGGCTCGAACTGGATACGGAATATCAATTCCATCATGGCATCTACTTCTTTCGATTGCCAGATCCAACGAAACTCCAAAAATAGGCAGTTTATCTGTAATTTATTTGTAATTTGTACAAAACGCAAATAGCAAGAAATATGATGATAAAATGAATATACCGGTCGTTTTGAGTCATACGATATTTAAAGCGATGAGGAGGTGAAGGGAGCTACGTCCCCACCAATATTGTAGAGTACACCGTTGATAGACTCATACGCGTCCCCACTTCTTAGCGAATTTTCATACCCCTTACCTCTTCACGGCTTTATTTATCCTATTTCTCAAAACGACCGATATATATGTCGGTCTACCTGCAATGTCAGGGCAATCGTCTGCATATTTTACCTTCCTTTCTTTTTTCTCAGTCTTTTTATCTCTATCGCTTTTCTTATCTGACTTTTTCTCCTTATCCTTTTTCTTATTATCGATAGTAGCATCCTTATCGCGAGATTTTTCACGTTTCTCTTTCGATTTGGATGAAAATTTGAAAGATTTTGACTTTTTTGTTTTTGACGGACTTCTAGAATAAACTAAAGATAACTATCTACTATTTTTTCACTTCTCTAGCACAACAACCAGAATATTGATACCTTACTTTGCATCGCAACTCTCATCTGGTGAACTCTCTCCTTCTAAAGCAGCGTAACCTCTCTCCTTATCCTTTTTATCCTTCTTATCTTTACGCTTGCCCATAAGCAAGTCCTTCTTCGTAACTCTATCGACATCGTCGCTGTCTGAAACGCATAATTATCAATAAAAAAATGATGATATGTATGTGTGTTATATTTACAATCGCTATCGTTGTTTCCTTTCTTATTTGTATCGCTAACATACAATCCGGGAAAGTCTTTCATCACCTCAGGACTTTCGAAATCCATTCTTATTATTACGGTATAGAGTAGTTTTAATCAAATATAAAGATAAAAATTACATATTTTTTAGTAGTAGTAGGTAGTCATGTATATATGTATATACAATATAACCTCGAAAATAATAATACAAACCACAGATATAAACGACATAAGACGTTTACTAGATAACTGTAATACCATAACGGCACGTTAGCTTTTACTATTGCAGCATAGATGGCGCAAGTAATTTTATTAATTTAATTAAAATTGTTACAAACTTTTTTCATCATAGGTACTATTACATTTAATATTTAATGCTGCCTGTTCAATAATATTTAAACTTAAACAATAAAAATAATTTGTAAATAGTAAACAAAGAATTTTATAAAAATATCATTACCCTACGAATTAAAGGCTCTTATTGTTGGACTTGTGTGGTGTGTTAATGTATAGTAACTTTTACTATAGGTACAAGTAGGCGATTTTGCGTAAATTCGTAATAAACCGTAAAAAAATGCTCCCCAAAATTTAATTGATATAGGTACGTGTATAAATTTGAGACGTATGTATGTATATATGCATATACATATGTATGTACTGTACATATGTTACATAGGCATATACTTACATAAGTACTTATATGTTTGGTTTAATTTCGAAAATTACCGACTGAATTTTGAAAGGAGTAACGTTTCATCAGTGCAGTGGCGGATTTATAGTTTTGGCCGCCCTGTGCTAAATAGAAACGGGACGAATATGTAGAATTGAAATTGGAGAAGTAGAAGTCGTAACAACGTTGTAACTCATAAATTTAATTTAGTTTTAATATTATCTATCAGACGTTAGCGTTAGAATATGTCTGCTGGATGCGTTATTTGTTTATTGCAAACATCAAACATGCAACATATACATACCTACATACATATGTATGTATGTATGTACTTACATAAGTACATACCT
Source organism: Popillia japonica (assembly GCA_004785975.1). Classification (NCBI taxonomy): domain Eukaryota; kingdom Metazoa; phylum Arthropoda; class Insecta; order Coleoptera; family Scarabaeidae; genus Popillia; species Popillia japonica. Next base: position 5,952 of record SMLS01004417.1, on the reverse strand, counting down.
ACATAAATTTAATGATGGTTGTAGGTATACAGAACTTGTGCGGCCAAGAATTATTTTCGTATTTTATAGCTTCATAAATGCATATCTCTTATAATGAAACTGCATACACACACACACACACACACAGATCTGCGGAAAATAAAACATTAGGTCACAGATCAAGTAAAAAATTTATTAAAAATATATATACTTTATATATATTTACACTTATCTATTTAAAATAAATTAATTGTCATTTATTAATAATAATATCGTTACGAGCTATGTATATGAGAGATTCGTGCGCGTAAAGCAATAAATAATCGTTTCGTTCTTATGCAATAGATGACGGTGTTGTCTTCAAATTCGCAATAGAGCTCATCCTTCTGACGAATCGCCTTTCAATGTCCTCCAAACTCTTACCCTGCGTTTCCGGTACGCAAAATATTACGAAGACTATCGACGTAAAACATACGGTGCCGAAGAACCAAAATGTTCCGTACAAACCGATCAACGAGATGATGTCGGCGAATGTTTTCGTTACAAGAAAGGTGCACGACCAATTGACTGCCGTAGCTAACGAAGCTGCGGATCCTCTTATCTTGGAGGGTAAGATTTCGCCGACCATTAACCATGGTACAGGGCCAAATCCGAGGGAGAATCCGAGAACGTATACGACGAAACTCATCAGAGGAATCCAACCCATGCCTTCGGTATCGTATTCGATATGCAATAGATAAAAGTACGCCCCTAATATCGCTAACGTTATTCCCATACTGACCGCCGATATGTACAGCAATACTTTCCTGCCTAATTTATCGATGAGGACCGTTGCTATGAAGGTCGAGACGAAGTTGACAATGCCTACGATGATGGTGCATAGATGCGGTGGTATCGAAGAACCGGCCAGCAAGAAAATCTTGGTCGTGTAGAATATGACGGCGTTGATGCCGGTGAGTTGCTGGAAAACCATCAATCCAAGTGCGATAAAGAGGGGTTTAATGTGGGCTTTCTGAAAGAAATCTTTCAAATTCGAGTTGGTTCGCTGCCTTTCGCTTTCCCTATGAGATTTCGTCAATTCGTTAAACTCGTCGTCGATGTTGGTCTGTTTCCCCCTGAGCCACTGTAGAGCTTTCTTCGCATTATCCGCTTTATTCTTCGAGACGTACCATCTAGGCGTTTCGGGGATGAAGAACATGAGCAATAAGAACGGTATCGGTAGGATTATTCCCAAATAGGCCAGTTCATTCCACGTTAAGTAACTGCCCGCGCTGAAGCATAACACTATGCCGCCATTGCCAAAAGCGGTGGGCAATAGTCCCAAAATCCCACGTACTTCCGGCTGTATAGTCTCCCCTAAGTATACCGGCAACGTTAAGGACGCTATGCCCACGCTGAAGCCTACGATCGCACGTGCGGCGTACATAAAATTTACGTTCGTGGCGTACGCTGTTAGAATCCAAGATACGACGAATAGGACATCGGTTAACGCTATCGTCGTTCTACGTCCGAAATATTCTATTAATTGTCCGCCGATGAGCGCGCCGACTAACGCTACCAAAGGCATGAACCCGGATAACCACGAATACTGCAAGCAAACAAACAAACAAATAAACAAAACAATAAATGGTGTGTTGTTAATTTTTTTTTTATTAAATACATACATACATATGTACATATGTATACATATATACCTACTTATGTAGGTACATACCTACATACATACATATGTACATATAGGTATGTAATTATTTATATCGCGCATTTATAAAAGTGAATCGAACTGGAGAATGCCGGTTGATATTATCGAGATAGATTTTCGAATCAACGCGCGGGGCACGGGGAGATTTTTGAGAACAATTTTGGCAAACTTGCTCGCGTCTCAATCGTCTCGATCGTGTTCCTTCTTACGTTTCAGCGTCCTTTCGTATGATCGATTACACAAGAACACATGATGCGAAATGGATTTAACGAAAAAGTGAGAGGATGTTAATTTTTGCGCACTAATGTACACGTTTCATCGAAAAATTGTAACAGTAACTTATCTGTTGGTTGGCCGGTTGGTTATTGGCCTTGTACAGAATTAGAGAGACAGAGACAGAACGTTATCATATTCCCAAATATGACCTGTTTCTTAATTAATAACTTACGTAATGATTTGAAACGACGTACCTACAAGACGCGTACCTATGATTTTTCAATTTTCACTATCCGAATATCTGAAAATTCGTCTGTATTTGATGCACAATTCTGCCGTACCAGGTAGAGGAACGGCGATCTCTCGAAGAAGAATTCGGCTTAATAGCACCCATTTGTCGCGATAAAAATCGAGGGTACGTCGTCAGGTATTAGCTTTTTTTTTGTTTTGTACAGTAAAGAAAGAAAAAACAAAAAACGCATCGTTCGTTAAATGTAAAAGGATTCCTCGAAATCCAGCATTACTTTAACAAACAATTACGCTCGTATTAGTTTTCCGACTTAATTACATATACATACATAAATAATTAGTTAACAAGAATAAAAAATTAATTAGTTGGTAATCCCGTAGAACCACAAAATAAGATAATTTTAGAAGAACAAAAAAAATGGATATAATCTGGTGACGATTTTGTGATACAGTACATTCTCGAATATACACATACATACATACGTAAATATGTATGTAGTATGTACATACATATGTATGTGGTTTGTGCTTTTGTTCCATCTCACTTTATTCGTACAAAACACACAGTTAAAAAATAATAAATTACTTAATAATAATAATAATAAATACCTGATCTTCAGTAATTCGCAGGTCCTGCCTTAAGCCCTGCTCGGCGGGTGCCGTGTACGCAGTAACGAAGCCAATTACAAGGGATACTAACGACACCGATATCGCCGTGACTATCTGCAAAAATATAGAAATTTGATCGATTCATTCTTCAAGTGAATTTATCGAATTTATCGGTTTTGTAAAGGATGAGCTGTCGATATATGTATGTATGTATGTATGTATGTATGTAGTAGGTAGGATAAGACGCACCTGTGAGTACGTAAATGTTACTTTGGGTATCTTCTCCGGTACTTCGAAAGTAACGTGGGTATCTGCGCGCATTAAACTTCTCATTTTTGAAGAGTGTCTTTATTTGTTTGAACTCAAATGAATTTACATTCGAACTAGATATGCTACTGCAGGAACGCATTGTCTTTATATTTTCCCCACCCCTTCCTTTGCTAAACGTATCTTATTTAGCATCAATAACAACATCTTCTTAACGTGATTGATACGAGAGAAATTTTGATCTTTAAATACATGAACCTTTGATATTGAATGCAATCCAAGGACCCAAGGAGTTAGTAGTTTGTTAACAATACATTTCACGCGCTTGATTATTGTTTTCTACATATGTATGTATTGTATGTATGTATGTCAGCATGTAGTACACACATACACACATACATACATACATATATATATTCGAATGTGATCTGTGCCCGCGCGGCGGTTGATTTTTCTCAAATTATAATATAGTATGTATGTATGTATGTACCTACATATGTATATGTAAGTACATATGTATGTTAGTTTTAGTCTTATTCTTATTTTAGCTTGCGTACATGCGATATTATGGCAGTGTTTTCGAGTTTATAGAGTTCAAACGGTTCACAGAATATCTGGACATGTGTATGTATGTATGTATGTATGTATCTATGTATGTATGTACTTACACATATCCATATATACATGAAAAGAGAGAGAAAGACATTTTTGTGAATTAGGCAAGCGCCTAAAAACATGCAAATAATATATGCATTAATAAATTCGCAATATCGTTATGTACTACATATGTACATAGGTACATATGTACATACATACATATGTACAATTAATTCGTATAGGTATACTGGCTTTACCCCGCTTTCTTCAAAACTTATTGTAATACGATATTCACGTTATACACGTTGTACAGTCGCGAAATTTTATATCCGTCCGTCCGACACGAGAAAAACAGAAGATACATTAGTCGTGACACTAACAAACGATTAAGGACATCATTGAAGGGACGCTTCTTATTCCTATTAAAATAAGGATAGGTTCCAGTATCTAGTAATAGGTTGAAGATAAAAGTTGTGTATGTATGCATATATGATTTTTAACCTGCCACTGGATTACTTTCATTCAATTCATAAAATACATTAAAATCCCAAACGAACAAATAAATATCTTAGACCGTTGTATCGTAATTCGCTATATGTACCTACTTACATACAGATGTATACCTAAGTAGTTTTAGGAGGCTAAACGTAATCTTTTTTTCGTAATGCAATCCAATTAGGTACATCAATCTCGTGTAAACAGGTAGTTAGGTATCTAGGTAGGTAACATACGAATGTACATACAAACATATCTATGATGTACATGAGTGTACAAATGCGTTATAAAAGTATCGTTGAAATGAATGCGTATGTATATGTACAATGTACATACATACATACATACATACATATATGATATTGTTGTTGGACGGTTGTTTAAATTAAAATATATTAACCTTGCAATATAAAAGTAAGAAGGTTTGCGTTTTACGGTAGATACCTACTGACTTTTACAATGTCGTCGATAGGTATATGTATGTATGTATGTATGGATGTATATATGTATGTATGTATATATGTATATAGTAACGTATTACCTGTGATATCGTATATTTTTTCTTCTTTGTGATGGTTGTCGGATTGTAGAGTGAAGGTAACGACACGCTAACAACATCTTCCGGTTTTCTATTGGTGTGCAAAGGTTCGATTTCAGGTTGAGCGACCCTCAGATTCTGATCTTTCGTCGTCCCTAATTTCTTCGCGCTACCTACAGACCCGAACGTCTGCAGGATATTATCCATTGATTCTAAATTGGTGACGGTGGTCGATGTAGATATAGATGGACTGTCTGTTGTTGTTAACAAAGTGTGCTGTCCGTTCTAGAATAAAACAAATAATAAAGATCTCATCCGTTCTTCCTATTTATGCGTCTCTTGTATGATGTATTGTAATATTATAGTAATCTTAGTTGAACTTTGACACAATCGTATTTTCATTCTTTAGAAAAGAGATTTTTTTTTAATTTGTTTGTTTCTTTTTTTCATTTATGTATTTAAGTATATGTATGTGTACATTAATACACAAGTTTGTCACAATTTCGAAACACGATGACCTAATAAGTAAAAGTCGACACGACCGGCAGATACTAGTTTGCGGTGATGTGATGATAAGAAGTTGGCTTGTTCTTATTACATATTTTGCGAAAGTGCTGAAATGACATAGCCGAAGAAAATTGTAGAATCGGCCAAGATTTCGCTCCATCGTAATTCCACAACAAGGCAAGGTGTACACTCCCTGTTGTAATTATCAAGTTTATTGCGCAGATAATTATAACCGGTAGTGATACCTGATTTTAGCAACGAATACATAGAAACGACAAGTTCTTGACTTTTTCTTTTACGAAAGCCTTGAAATCTAATGATCTCTGCATAGATCGATTCGGATCTTGGCATTTTATTACGATGCAAATATTATCCACGTAACTCTCTTTTACTATCTATCACTGTTGTAGAATATTATTCATTTTATTGAAGCAGATTTTGTTAGGGTTTCCGGTGGCAGGAGAAGGAAGAGGAGAAGACGGGGGAGAAAGAGGAGAAGAGCGCAACCAACAGAATAAGAAGTAGTAGAGATAGAGGCGATAAAATATTAAGTGAAATCAATATTAAAAGTATCTACAGGGGTCAGGAGGATGATGGTCGTGTTGGTGGTTCTCGGAGAACCACCTTGTAACTATAGACTGATAAGTATATGTACATATGTAGATACTATGTAGGTATGTACTACGTAGGTACCTACCTATAGTAGGTATTAGTAAATATGTATGTGGAAAATATGTAGATAGTAACGATGCAAGTAGTAATAGTGGTAGTAGTAGTAGTAGTAGTAGTAGTA
>SMLS01004281.1:0-17120 GCA_004785975.1 Popillia japonica | reverse complement strand
AACATGGCTTTAGAGCTGGTAAATCAACTACCACTGCTCTGTTAGAATTACATACTAATATACTAAAAAATATTGAAAAAAAAACGTTATCCTATTGGGATACTTTGCGACCTAACTAAGGCGTTTGATTGCGTCCAACATAGCTTATTATTAGAAAATTTACAAATAGTAGGTTTTCGCGGTAAAGTGGCTGAATGGTTGACATCCTACCTCTCTAACAGAGTTCAATTAGTTGAAATAGAAGCAGTTAATAATAATAGCAAGAAAAAATTTCGATCATCTCTTTTGCCTTGTAAACTTGGTGTGCCCCAAGGTTCCATCTTGGGACCGGTCCTGTTTTCATTATTTCTAAATGATGTCATAGATTTTCTGAACGATTTTTACGTCATATGTTACGCGGATGATACTACTGTACTTATTTCTGAAATCGACTCACAGGCAAAATCTACGGCAAATATAATGTTGGATAGAATGTACACTTTACAAAAGAACGTAAATTCATATCCTACTTTAGTCATAGCGAATAATAATGTTTCCCGTACTAGATCTGCTAATCTCTTAGGGGTCACACTTTCGGATAACTTGAAATGGGAGAATCACTGTAACTCTTTGATTCCTAAGCTTAATATGGTGATTTTTAAGATGAGGCAATTGAAACCCATTACAGACACTGGGACATTAAAAATAATTTACTATTCTGAATTTCAATCTTTGCTGCTATACGGAATCCTTTTATGGGGTTCTAGTTCGTCTGCTTCTCAAATTTTTATTAAACCGAAAGCTGCTATAAGATGCATTGCTGGCATTAATCAGTTGTCTTCGTGTAGAAATCATTTCGTTTCTTTGAATATTCTTACTATTTATGAATTATCTATTTTAGAAGCTTGTTGTTATATCCATAAAAATAAAGGTAAAAGTTTTAACAACGACGATATCTTACATAATTATTATATGAGATAACAAGATACACCCTGAAAAATTCAGTTTACAAGTAACTGCAGTAACCCCTAATATTTACGGTGTAAAAATTTATAATCATCTTCCGAAAATTTGGAAATCACTTAGTGTTAAGAAATTTAAGGAAACTGTTAGGTCGTGGCTCCTCACCAAGTCACTGTATTCGTTTGGCGAATTTTTTGATTTAGTAATAAGATAATTTCAGTCTAAGTTAGTCTTTAAGTATTAATTTAGTTTCACCTTCTGTTTTTATTATTTTTCTTGTTGGATATATTTCTATTATTACTCATATCATTTTCTTCTTGTTTCTGACGAATTTCATCTAATAATAATAATAATAATAATAATAATAATAATAATAATACATGTTTATTGCCCAACACGTCACCCCAGTTACAGGACAAATACAATACAATGTGAATACATATTTTACAAAAATAAATATTAATAAGATAATAAAAAAAAAACAAAATAATTTTCTCAGCATTCTTGGTCATGTCATATATCGGTGATCTCAATAAAAGATTAGTCCTTGGTGTTGGTAGACTAAACGTATTTAAGTATTTCAAGTAAAAGGTAAAAGTAAACGGTTTTGCTATATTTTGTATTCATAATCTCTACCTTTTCCTTGCAAGGAAATGCTTCGGACAAAAAGCAAAAGGTACAGAGATTAGCGATTCGACAAACCAATTGAAACTTGCAGTGTGCAATTCAACGCACATGCGTTTTGCGACAGCGGTGTATTTTATTGTTCCATACTGGTAAAATACTGGTACATTTCACTCTGTATCCATACTTCAGGATAGGAAATCGCCGTTTCAATTGCCCAAACGTATGCTCAATTACAACTCGCTCTGATGTAAGCAACCTGTTGTAAGCTCTCTGATATTCCTATTGGGGTTAGGGTAGGTAGTCATGAGACACGACATTATACCATACCCACTGTCCGCTAATAGGATAGTATTCCTTGTCCTCTTCATGATTTCACACACTGGCGAATTCTTCCATATATGAAGGGATCCCGGCCAACTTTCATCTATACTAGTTATAACACAATTGTGGTCGCATGTAACCTGGACATTAATGCTACTAAAACCTTCGCGATTTACATATTCGTCTCCAAATTGGACTGGTTTGATGGCATGATTTGATTTTCTGTGTTTGGGAAGCGAATCCATACTCGGGCCTGTTGCACAACCCGCTAAAGCACTTCATGAAATATTCTGGAGACCGTAGGCTGCGTACACCTCAATTCTTCAGCAATTCTGCTCTGGAATCCAGGGTTCGCACAATAACGCAGAAATACTGTCATTTTCTGTACAGGTGACAAGGCTGCTCCAGGGTTTCAAGATCCGCTCCAAGAAAGTGATCCGCCAACAACACCACATTTTCTTTCTCAAATTTAAATATTATTTTGAAATCTGATTCACGTGGTGTACATCTAGGTTTGTAGTATTTTCTTGTACGCAAATGCACCATATCAGCCATAACAAACACAGCACTGGGACACCACACAACCTAAGATCATTTATACAAGCCCTTCCAGATAGATTTTAACACATCAAAACCCTTCTATGTAAATACAAGCAGTACGATGTGCGTAGCAAATACTGAAAGGAAAAGAAAAAGTTGTGAACCTAGATTCCTTTTTCTTGAAGTAAATCCTTCAGTTTTTGAGCAAAGGATTCTTTTTTTAAATATGAAAATGTAAAACATTTTACTTTACAGCAATCTCTGGAAGCAAAACCTTTTCCTTGGCTTTTTTATGTATACGCCAAAGAAGGGTTCGGGTCCAAGGAACTGCATGTTTGCGGCTTGTCTAGCAAGTTCGTCCGCCATGTCATTTACTTTGGTATTCATGTGCCCTGGAACCCACATTAGGGAAACCCTGTTGTTTGTGGCCAGTTGCGTCGCATGCATCCGACATTCCCAGACCAACTTAGACTCAAACCCGTGAGTGACTAGAGCTTTCAGAGCGGCCTGGCTATCGGTGCATATATAGATGTTGGCATCCTTCAGGCCTTTGTCTAGGTTTTCTCGGATGCAAAGATCTATAGCATGTATCTCCGCTTGAAAGATTGTTGGAGATGCTCCTAGGGCTCTGGAGATGTTGGTCATTGGTCCATGAACGCCAACCCCTACCCCGCTGCTGGTTTTGGATCCGTCTGTATACCAAACACGGGCTCCATTTTCAAATAAGTTGGGTCCACCAGAGCTCCATTCCTCGCGGCTCGGAAATAGCACCCTAAATGGTCGCTCGTGACGCAATTTGACACTCATGCTGTCCGTTGGTTTAGTTAAGGATGGAATCTCTTCTCGTAGGTCATCTAGAATCCTTAAGTGTCCGGTTAAGTCACCCTCTTTAAATCGATGTGATATACTGAGAACTGCAGTTCTCTTAATTACCAGGTGCAACGGTACAAATCCCAGTAATAACTCCATTGAGGCAGTTGGGCAGATGCGCATCGCTCCTGTGATTCCCAGACATACTAGTCACTGCAGTGTTTGCAGCTTACATTGTGCTGTCTTTTCGTTGGTTTTTGGCCACCAAACTAGGCTAGCGTACGTGACCATGGGTCTCACAACCTTTTGATATAGCCAGTATATCATTTTTGGTTTAAGACCCCAAGTTCTTCCAAAAAGTCTCGGGCACGACCAAAAGGCCATTGTAGCCTTTCGGAGAACTTTATGAAGATGCTGGTTCCAGTTTAGTCTGCAGTCGAGAGTGATCCCTAGATATTTGACTTCACTGGAGTAGTTTAGTTGTACACCATTCAGGAACACTGTGTCCAGCAATATGTAACCTAAAACCAAGAGATAGTGGTAGACCAATATACAGTGTGTCCCCCGATGGAGTTGACAAGAGGAAAAAAATCTTTATTATTGATTTTACGACAACAAGTTATTCTTTAGAAAAAGTTCTGCTTATTGAGTAGATAAGCTAACCATCGAAAAATTTAAGATTAAACATACAGAATCTCCACAAATTAAGATATCATGAAAATGCTTCAACAGAAAAGTATCATTTATATTGCATTTTAAAGTTTACTGTTAACAGAAAAAGTTCTTTAACAACATAAAATTAGTTAAAATACAATTTTTAAGTCTAAAGTTTGACTATTATGATTGTATCTTGGCAAGTTTAATTGAGAGAACGTGTTATTTGGAAATTAGTGTAGATAACCATAATTAATCTTTGCGATCAAAGGTTGTTGTATTGTCTTGTATTGAACTGTCAAACGTCGTCAATTGTAGAATTGTCAGTTATTTTTCGTTGGACTTGCAAAATGTTAACTATCGAAGAACGTATTTATTTGATTAAATGTTATGGAATTGGAAACGTATCTTATCGATACGCTATAGATACGTTTCATGAAAAATTCATTCAAATGGTCTCGTTTCATCACAAAATAGTCACTATTGGGCTTTTCATAACCCAAACTACGCCATTCAAAAACGAAGTCAACGTTATAAAAAAGTAAATGTTTGGTGCGTAATTTTTTACGAGCGAATCGTTGGACCAAATTTTATGGAAGAGAATTGGAATCAACATGTTTATGTGCGTTTTTTAGAAACCGCTAGAAATGCAGCGTAACATGTTCTGGCAAGACGGATGCCCTTCTTATGCGACGCTTTTGGCCCGGCAATGGTTGACAGATCAGTTCGGAGAAAGATGGATGGGAAGATTTGGACCAATAAATTTTCCTGCTAGATCACCTGACCTGACACCTCTTGTTTTTTTTTTGTGGGGTATTTTAAAGCAAAAAGTTTACGCAAATGACTTGCCGCATGATCGGGAAATAATAAAAGCACGAATACAGGATGTAGTAAATAAGTTAAATGTGCCACAAACCATACGCAAAGTTTATGGTGAATTTATTAAGAGGGCGGAGGTATGTGTGGAAGTTGGAGGTGGCCTTGTAGAGTAATTCTTGTAGACTGATTAATTGAAATTTTGTACTTAAACCATAAAATATGCAAATAAATTCTGTTGAAGCATTTTTATGTTATATTAATTTGTGAACATTCTGTATATTTAATCTGAAATTTATCGATGTTTAACTTATCTACTCAACAAGCAGAACTTTTTTTAAAGAATAACTTTTTGCGATAAAATCAATAATAAAGTTTTTTTCCTCTTGTCAACTCCATCCGGGGACACACTGTATAAAAAACATATTATATTGACGCTCTCAGGCATTTACATATTGAAAACTGTAATGCATGTTGTTAAACACACTCAGATGGAAATGATTGTTCGAAAAGAATCCGTCATACATAGGCAAGGTTTGTTACAATCAGTTGCCTAAGAATATAAAAATAACAAGTGGTAAGGCCTCGAATATCTACATTTCAAAATTGGTTTTGAGCTGTTGTACCTTGTGATTTGGGTTATTGTAAATTTTATAGTATAATTGAGATACTGTTTATTGTGTAGCTTGTACTTTTGGTTCAACTTGACGTTCTGATATCATGTTAATGATCAATCGGAATAAACTATTATTATTATTATTATGTATTTGTTGGGTCAGCTAGGGTCAGCAGGCGCAGTCTCATATTATGCCTGATGTGATCTTGGTAGCGTCAAGCGATTTTATCACAACTTGGCTGTATAGTTTATAGCAACTACTCAGGATACACAGATAGAGGTATGCTCGTTTCAAAACCAAATATCGTCGAAACCGCGCATGACGTCAGTGCGAGACAAATTATATATGAAATTTATTTCAATAGAGGTTAAAATCGCTGGTTTCGTAGGCGGGATTTGTATTTTACAATTAATGCTTCGCAATGACATATGCATAAGATGCGCGTCGGCATACCTCTATCTATGTATCCTGCAACTACTATAGTTTCTAAATCTTCAGTTTCGTTCGATAGGCTTCCACTGATTCCAGTTCCGTTCCGTTGGTATACCAGTGCCGGTGGCGTTTTTCCATTGTTCTCGTCCTGGTGTTGCTATAAACTGAGCTTTATTAACTAGCCAAATTTAAGTTTTCGTATTTCTCGAATTAGAAACTGAAAGGCGGTCAAAATAAAATAATTTTCTATTAAAAAAATTTATTTTTTGTAGAATAACAAAGACAAAATATGCTGTTTTACTATTTTACCACCAGTATATTCAAGAAAATGAAAACAAAAACAAACACTAGTACATATATATTAAAGTTATATATAGTATATAAAGGCAAAACTAACTGCAAGTAATCTTTGTTCTTTTTACACATATATATATTCATATATAAAGAAAACACAGAGGAATGAAAATCAATTTAATGTCGCTTGAAAACAATGCAATTCAGTTAATACTAAAACAGATAATGTAAATAGATGATCTAGAAATCAACTCGATTACCTCCATACCCACATCGATAATTACACTTTGAGGGTACGAAAATCCATGCCATAATGATGCTTAATGATTCTACAATATGTGTACATGTAATATTTATCTTCTATTTTGTTTTTCCACATTCACATTTAAAAAAACTTATATATACATTTATGGATTACCGTGACATATAGATTTTGTTGTTGCGTAGATTTGCTCTGTTCAGCGAATTAAAAATAATCTTGAAGACGGATTACTTTTCGAAATGCTCCAAACATTCGGAAACTGCCTGTACATTAGAGGTGATAACAGTAAATTCACATCAATATATCGATAAAAAAACTTGATAAAAGCATGCCAGTCCAGTATGACATATACATTAATGACAGTACATTGATTTACCTATTTTATTTACAATCACGCTGAGTAATGTGGATTATTTTCTAAGTATATTTTTTTATAATATTACAAACATCTAGTCATATCCTGTAGAAAAATCGAGTGAAATAAGATTCAATAGACGAACGACTCAAAAGAGATTTTCAGGTATTTGACGAATTAATTTATTCTTTAAAGAAAGTATAATTGCCGGCCGACACGAAAACCTACACTTCTTACGTTATGTAACAACAATGAAAGCGATAGATCCTTCCAAATATTAAATTGGAATGTTTTCAACAGTTTAGATTACATCAAGAAGTGCCAAGTGTTCACTTTCATTCCCAATTAAATCTTCAGCCTTCTGTAACGATAATTTTGCAAAGGGAAAAGATTTAGTCTCGTAAGCACGATTTAATTCAGATTCTTTTTGACTTTCACACGATACTGGTCAAACGCTTTTTCATGTATGTATATATATATATATATCAATATAAATACTTTTTATTATGATGATTAGATACCTACTTATATATAAATGATAAAATTGCACATTTTGGGCAATTCTAAGGTCTTAACTCTTAAATAACAAAGAAATTCTTATAATATTCGGAAAAAATGATATAGAATGAAGACATTCTTTTAAATTAAAACATTTTTGTAAAAAAAAACAATACAATAAAAATAAAAAGTATCGACACCCTAGATAGTCTCTTTTTCTGTTTTGGTTAGCTACATTACGTAACTAATTAAGTGGAAGTAGACGGTCCGGGAGATCCTATTCTCTTTTTCGAATTCCTTTTGAGCTCATCTAAGTAGGTGTTGCGCGATTCGGCCAAAACTTGCGCGATGATTCCGTCGTCCCACTCTTCGTCGCCTGAAATCAATCCTTTAATGAATTTATATAACGTATACTTTAAAATCGTCTATTATTGACTTATCCGTACTTAAAACGCCCGTAGCTAGATCCGAATTCTGACGAGATCCACCTTCCTTTTTCGTTTCGCTTTCGTCTCTGCTAAAGTTCGGAAAACTTTCGCCGAAACAATGTTGGTATTCGTTGAATTTCTTCTCGCTGGTTGTCGGCTTCAAATCGGGAAAATGTATCTCGGTCTCTTTCGGCGATAAGAGATTATTATCGTAATTCGAGTTGAAGTCGTTGTTTCCGCAATGGGCTAAGGAGCGCGGGCTTGAACGCGAGGACGCTACAACGAGATGAAAGTAGTCAAGATCGTTACCAAGTTAGGAACCTACATTTGGGTGAGCTGCTTCCTTTGGGAGACATCGGCCCTTTCGGCGACATAGAGCCTCTCCGTGACGGCCTCGGACTTACGCATACAGCCGATGTAATGGTCGAACTGCTTCCTGCTATAGCGCCTTGGGGTTTTAAGCGCCTCTCGGCATCGCGGAAATACTGTATGTAAGATTCACGGGCAACCTCCTCTTCTAGAGCTTCGTTTGTAGCCTCCCAGTCGGTAGCTTTAATTTTATCTTCCAACATTGTCTAAATAGAAAGGCTTCAGACCATTCAGACAGAAAAGAAATTTAATATTCTCACCTGCTCTATAAGTAATTCTTCGCTAGCTCTAACTGCATCAATCATTCGACGCCTATTGAGATCAGTTGTATGGTAACTGGGTAACCCTAATCCCACACCAACCGATGGGTTATTGGGATTGCTTATAGAGTTATAATGGCACATCCTATGGTAAGATAGCCTGATCGGTTCGTCGGAACTGATGCGAGGACCGTTGAATATATTTATCGGTTCAACTTCGTAGCAATACACTTCAATTGTCCTATTGTACATTTCGCTGAGCGCCTGGATCTCTAAATGATTCCCGTGGACGTTCCAAATACGTTTTCTAGCAACATATTTGTCGAAATCCTCAGTTACATAAGCTGCGAAGAAATCTTTGTTTTTCACCTAGAAAACGAGTTAGAAGATTTTAATTACAACCCTACAGCGCATACTTACAATGTAATCCATACAAGAGCTTCGAACCATGTAATGTAATTCTTGATCCCCGTATATTTGATCGGCTAACGCGCGAAACAAACACGCGCCATCCTCATTCATTAGCTTAATTTCATACCCTAATTTGGCTAAGCATCTAGCGAAGTAAGCATCACGCTGTAACAATAATGAAAAATTAATTGGACTAATGATCTTATCGCAAACTTACAGCTGACCATTCTTCGTCTGTGAGATGCTGGTCTTTCAACGGACCGAGAGCGGATCCGTACTCATCTTCACTATTGAAACCAGTTCCGTCTTCAACATCAATAGAGAGGGCGATTTGATTTTCGCAATCTTGATTAGCAACTTCCGGTATAGCCTGGTCAACGTTCGCAGCACTATTCGGGGTGTCAATATTCTCTTCCTGCACAATATCAGGCCGTTTCTGCTTGCGATCTCTTTGTTGTTTACGACGGGACGGCTTTGATTCTTTAAAGCGTTTCCGCAAACAGTGATCGCTTGGTTCAGGAGTTGTGCTACTTCTAAAATAAGAATTCCACTACCCCGATTGGCACTTAAAGGATACCTTACCTCCGAAACGGTCTACGATTGGTAGTCTTATTTGTGTCACCTAGTGCAGATGTGTGAGGTATATTGTGCTCATCTCTCCTCCTAACAGACCGGTCTGAATTACCCTGCAAATCATGTAGTAATGCAGTAATGTAATGCTATCGCGGTATTTTCGTGTATCTTAGTGAAAAAAATCACTGAACCTTCGTCGCCCCTACCCTAAGTTCGTGTATATCTGCGAGCACAATAAGAAAAAGAATCCGTCAACGAATGCTTACCGATTGCGTGGAATTATCATTGTTCTCTTCGGCTGCGTTAGTTGCCCTCTTCGCTGGTAATATTGTCATTACGAAATAACGTTTTTGGATAGGTTTTCACAGCGAATTAATTAATTTTTTATAGATTTTTGGCCGTATAACAATCATCAAAATATTATGATACCACAACAGCTGTCACATTACCTGCCAACAACGTAACGTTGAAGTCGAAGTCTCGTTCAGGGTAGCCAACTTAAAATGTGTTATGTAACGCGTTTAGAAATAAATTGATAGTTAAATTAGTTATTGAAAATTGATTTATTTATTATTTATAATAATCACGGCATTTAAATCCAGTTATGGATGCAATTGTAAATTATTAGTCGGAGAGAAATCCTGCAAGTTATGCAACTTATTTAACGTGAATGACACTATACAGAAGCCCAATGAAATTTGATATAAAATTAGTCGAATCGTTTCTATTACAAGCAATATTTGAATTTCCGCTAAAGTGATTTATTTTGTGATAAAAAGACACAGTTGAATAAACAAAACATGATATAATATATACATAAAAGTAATAAATTGTAATAACTTTTACAATTTTTAATAGTAAAGTTATAAATATACAAAATTTTAATTCTACATGATGAAGCTTACATAGAAAAGTTGAAAGAAATAAGAATGTATTATTTATCGTTTCATTTTATGCTCGAACTAATTCAGTGTCGTGGATGTTCTGGGGCGTGATAATGTTGCGAATTTAGCGAAGGGTGCATTGGCGGCGGAAAACATCTCACGTGCTCTACGGAGAGTTCATCGTTCTCGTTGGATTTCAAAAATTTATTCAGGATAGCGAATATCTGCGAATTCAGCACTTGAAACCGCCTGATACGATCGACCATCCGCTTTAAACTCTACAACAATCATCATTGATAAACATCATATGACTCGACATTAAATAACAACACTTACGATTCCTTTCACCATCTCATCTTTCATATCCACCCTTTGCACGCGTAATATGTGATAGCAAAAATCTAAGGCTTCGAATCTCCTTTGTTGGCCGAGTAAAACGATCATAGTACAACCAGCCCAGTGTAGACCCTCCCCGAATAATTCCTCGACGGTGAATTCCGTCTCTCCAACCGGAGTGCAATAAACGAATTGTAACGCAGACCATAATCTGTGGAATTCGGTACATTCGTCCACGTTCATCACGCCGTTGGTGGCGGGTGGACCCACCCAGATCGGATCGTCCAAGAAACTTCTCAGCCTGTTTAGGACGACTTCGAATATCGAAAGGCCGCAGCATAATCTTTCGCGGGTTAAGAGATCGCCTTCGCGGGCGATCATAGCTTGCTGTAGATTAAAAATGTGTTTTATATAAATTTTACATACATATTTGGTAAAAATTTACCTTTGCAGTACCGAGCTTTTCGATGTTTGTCACGATCTGTAAAGCCGCATACTTAACTTCCAATCGTTTTTGTTTCGTTTCCGGTTTTTCCCCCTCTAGAATGAGTTCGAAAGCCATATTTAATGAAAAAAATTAAAAATTTTAATTCGAATTACCTTTACAATACGGTCTCGGCAAAATATTTTGAAAAGGTGCGGCTTGGAGTAGGTCGCAAACCTCTTCTTGAGATAAAGCTTGCTCCATAAGAAGGCAGAACAGTATAGTGTTGCCGAATTCGCGGAAATTATGGAAGAATTCGGTTCTCGCATCGGGATACTGAACGATATCGTTCAGGTTAGCGTGGTAATAGCCTAGAATTCCCGGCGATCCATACTCGTACCTCGGTAGCTTGCAAATCTTCGGCATGGCGCTCATTAGAGTTTTGGTGAATTGTAGTATATTCCCTTGAATCAAGCTCTTGACAATCTTTAGCAGCTCCTCCATAACGACGGCTATACCTTGATAACCGAGTAGTTTGCACATCGTGTGGAAGTGATGGGGGCCGACAAATCCTAGAAAATATTATTGGTATATACGCCGGGAAATTGCGTTAATATGATTAGAACTAACCGCTGTATTGGCCGTATTGCGTCGTGTAGGCTACGTTTAAATATTTAGTACCCCATAGGTAATGGTGAGACATCTGCGGCGGTTTATCCCTCTGTATTTGCCCCGCGAATAATATCTGCCCTTTATATTTGGTAAACCTATTCGTCGCCGCATTATAGACGTAATTCGGCAAGAAATCGTAGTTCAACTCCCAGAAGACGTGCAAGGTAATTCTACCATACGGTGCTAATACGTTATGGTTAGCTTCCCTAAACATGCAATCGAAATCGTCCAAAGCTAACCATTTACTCAGCAATTTATGACATAGCCGATTCACCTGCAGCAACCCGTCCAATTCCATGATTCCCGTGATATCGCCGGCTTCAAATTTACTTATAGCGAAATCCAACGATTTCTGCATATCGGCGTTGATCCTCTGCGTTATTAATTTGTTTAAATCTATAGATCTACCTAGCAGCTGAACGTGCCGTTGTTTCAGCAGCGTTTCGTAACGATTAGCTCTAGGGTAGGGTAGCAGATATGCGCCGAGAGCTGCGCATTCGACTCTAAATCGTTTATCTAAGAATATACTCGCCGCTAATTGTTTATAATAGGCGAAAATTTGTTCGCTCAATTTATATACAAATTGATCAAAGCATAAATTAACTTCGGCCTCTACTTCATCGTATAAAAACTGCTTGCGGAATATTGTTAAAGCATATAAAGCGCTGTCATTGTACAAGTCTAAAGGATATAGTACATATTCCATCATAGATGGCTCTTTGGTTTTTAGAATATGATCCGTTAAAATCCAAGGCATCGACATATCGATCGGGAATTGTATTCTCTTCTCCATCGTTATTAGATCGTTACATTCTTCGTTGTGATTGTGGCGAACTGTGCACTTCTAAAACATGAATATATTCTTCTATAATCTTCATTCAATATTTCAATTTAACGTTTTGGTTGTAACTTACCGTGATTCTCCGTCCCATCGTCATTTCCAAATAGAATTCACGATACCACAATTGAGATAGATCGCAGCAATCTTGTAGGGATTCGCTAAAATTAAGAAGATAATTCCAATAGAACGACGTTTTGTGGAACTGATCGATCTGCATCAGGTATTGCCCGTCTATATCTTTCCTAAGGGTTTTCTTGCCTCCGGATTTATCAGCGATTAGCGATTCCAACATAGTGCGGACCATATACAGCTGCGTGGAAGACGGCCCGACAGTTCTACGAGCTACTTTTATCCCGAATCCGTTATCGGGATCCTTCTTGCCTTTCAGAGCGGGATCAGCGAGAGGATCCACACCTTTCTGCCAATCGGCACAGCTTTCCCTTACCGACATTATAATGCTGCAATAATTATTTACTACATTAAATAAATCTAAAAACGGCACAAACTGCAATTACCATCTTATTAAGTCCTTTTTATTTTTAATCGCTTTCCGTAGCGGTTCCCGCAAACTTAGTTGCACAAAATCTTGCAATTCAGCGTAGATATTGCGACGGATGGCGTCCGTGAACACCGTTTCCATTCGAGCCATTAAAACCTGTAAACCTTTGATCATAGCGATCACCTCTATGAGAGCTAATTTTTCTTCGTCGCTATAATTGTATCTCGTTGCCTGGAAAACCAATATTTCAGTCTAGAGAAAGGATGAGTGTTTTATGTCGATTTTTACCCGTTCGTATTCTTCCGCTTCGGAGGGGCATTCTTTATTTAAATGATGATCCGTGGGATGTAATAATTTCCAAGAATACAATTCGGTAACGACGCTCGTCCATTCTGAAAGGAGTTGGAGCCCTCTCAGCGCCAATTCGGCCGTTTCTCTATTTTCCAAATCGCTTCCACTTTCTTTGTAGGTCGTGGTGACCTGCGTAAAAATCACAACTGACTAACTACGTCCACTGTACCGAATTTCACTACACCTACCTCGTTGCTATACCGTGCCAATTCGCTAATATACTTCACATGATCCTCGCGTATCTGCGGCAAATGTACCATCAAGTCGGCTTGCGGCGAAGGCGTATTGGAGTACGACAGGGGCCACTTACTAGGATCGAAATGCTTGCTTCTCTTGATATAATTAAAAGGCGCGATCTGCATATCGCCAAACAAAGGTACTACTTCTAAATTCTTAAATATTCTATCGATCCGATCTAATCTTAACTTCTTCTTTTGATCCAATTTATTGATATTACACAATTCGCTATCCATTAAAAACAAACCGAATCCCATGACTTTCACTAGCATATGTTTCTCTCCAGGCGTTAAATACATCTTTGTCTCGAACATGTGAACGCAGATATTTACAACATCGGCAAGTAATTCTTCGTATCCCGTAATCTTTTCTAAATTCTCTTTAACAGTATCACGAATTTTATTCTGCGTCGCTAAAAACATGGATAAATTTTGCGATTCTTGCAGCGTCTGAGAGTCCGACATAACTTTTAAAAATTGTGCAGCTCTAAAAGTTAAACCGTCAAAAATAACTTTTAACTATAAATAAAACAATCAAAGGTTTATACATACCGTCTATAAGTGGAATAATCATTCTTCACACTAGATTTCATGTTCTTCAGCTCGTCCAAGACGGCAAACATATTGATAAACTTCCCTAATGTCAATAAATAAGCCTCGGAAACAAAGTCTTTTCTTTTCTCTGTGTGGCATAGCCTTTTTACTTCTTGCGAAAATCTTTCTATTGCTTTTCTCTAGAATTTAAAGCAAATAAAACGTCTATCAAATATAGAAATAAACCTTTAACTCACTTGGAAATACATAAAATTTAATAATTTATTCACTTCTGGTCCAAGGACCTCAACAGTCTTTTCGTATATTTCAACTCTATTAGGTTGTTCATTAGATTTAGGCTGGGGTATTGCACGTGAACAACATCGCCATGTATATAGCATAACAGCATGTTCTTGGCCTTCTTCTAATAACTCGTTCTGCAAATATTGGATATTATAAAAAGGTGCATGCAGAAATGATGATAGCCTTACCAAACTAGCATGTACTGTTGCTTCCTCTATATATTTAGCGATTCCGGTAACAAAACCATTGCGATCTTCAAAATTGGTGTCGAAGTTTGCTTGGTACACTACAGAACATGGTTGTGCTTCAATACATGGTTGTTCATCTGGTAAAGGCAACTCGTCCAAAACATCTACGTTCGATAATGCATCGGTTAAAGAAACTCTATCGGTTCCAGCCATGGTATCGCGATCGAATTATTCATTAATTATTCGGCACACAACCCTGTTCTTCTTATGCTTCTCTAAACATGCACATTATAAACTATTATCACATATTATTAGCAATTCATTAGTCATAGGAATGTGTAGTAGATATACATGTACTTCCTTTGATTAAATAAGCAAACATCAGGAAGTTATACCGTTTCTACCGTTCACTTTTGATTTCAATATAGGTGCGGCAGTTCATTAGTAAATATAAAATGACATGCCTAATGACAGTTGATTGAAATAGTACCTAAGTTCATGCTAAACATTAGAAAATATGAAGGAAATAACCGTACGGTTTTAACCAATATAAGTCGTATTAATGCTGAAATGGTCAGGTTTTTGTATTTCGAAATGTCAAAAATAAACTATTTCGGGTTAGAAATAGATCATAGATTAAACTATCGCGATCGCGTAACATAGTTTGTAGAAGAGTGAATTATTGATGTCACTTGTGATTTGATAATCATACGTATCCATCTCTGTAAGAATCACAGTGTTAAGCACAAACTGTGACAGAATAGCGCATGAACTATTTGATCACCAGTTGTCACAAGTACAACATATTTACAGCAGATGCTGACACAAGTAGATCAAATTTGTTTTTTTCTGAAATAAATTGGCCCCGATGTTTATTTAAATTGTTCTAATTTATACCGACGATTTTAATTAGTACGTACAAGCCTGGTGACATGCATTCGATAGTATGTAACATGTTTTCTGCTAATATTTGTGTGCTAATGATGTTAATTGGAATAAACCTGTTAGGTAATTGTTATAATTCATCATGCCCTTACTAATTAATGCAAAACTAACATATTTTAGCCAGTAATGTGTCTTGCATTAGGTGCTACGTTTGTGATGCATCAAATTGCAGTAATTTTAATGTTTTAAATAAAATCTCGTTTGAGAGACAATGTCCTTCAGAACTTTTGAGTTGTGTCACCCATAAGAATGGTTAGTAAATAATATATTATTTACATAAATTACCCTAATTAACATCGAAATTTGCATGTTATGTGTTTTAATGTTTTTTCCGCTAATTTTTATTTAAGTCTTGTAGTTTGTTTGGGTTTGGTCTATGTATTAGCATTTTTTTGAAAAATAATTTTAATTAGTCAAGTTTGTCTATTCACCAGATATTAACGGGTTAACGAGATTAATTATAGTGTAGCGTAAATTACTACAATTAAATCATTAAAACCAATCTAAACTCTACAAATGGTACATCAGATTTAGCATGTGTTTATGATATATGGGGAGGTTCAAAGGTACAGCACGTTCTAAATATAACCGAATCAGTTTAGTCTGTAAATAATTTGCTTTTCTATTTATAGGGCGTACAATAGTGTCGAGAGCGTGTGAAACAGGCAAATTTCGTGGTTGTTACAGTATAAATGGTGGAGATTTTTGTTTTTGTCACAGTAATTTATGCAACGGCTTAAATTATAATTTTGAAAGTGACGACGAAGAATTAGAGGAGGGAAGTGGTACGGAACCACCACCACAATTCGATGCAACAACCGAATTAATTCCACGCAAAAGCAGTAACGCAAATGTATTAAAATCTGTTATACTTCCAGTTTATTTAATCCTGTGGCTAATATGATCGATATTGTTAGTCTGATGCGGTAATCGGACGAAGCATGTATAAAAGGTGATAACTAGCGACCATAAGGGTATTACCGTCAATACTCCCCTTCATGTTTGATAAACTTACACTCAATACAGTTTAGGATATATTCAAGTTTCTAGTATTAAATGTATGCAATGTTTACGTGCATATTGGAAGTCTTCCCAATGCTTCGACGTACAAGAAAACGTGTATTGTGCAATATATTATACTAGTCGTACTTAACGAGCATATATTTTGAGATTATTTATTGGCGCAAACATGTTCTAATCGCATAAGTACGTATTCTCTTTGGTTCGCAATTGTATTAAATGTAGAATTTGGAATTCTCGACTATGTTGATTGAAAATGACAAAAGGTAATCTAGTCAATTATTTAACAAAAAGAAAAGTACAAAGATTTAATATTGAATCATATCGGAAGAAAAGCAATAACTTGTCTGTAAGATTTTTGCAAAATTTTGGCAGTTATTTCAATTGTGTAAACCACTCGATTGGTAAACGATGTTCTAGTCAGATGCTGGAAAATCTCTCCGTTTTATGACAGCTTTCCCTAATTTTCATTCTTATTGTATTCAGGAGGTTTTACCAAAATGATATTTTATATTATACGTATTATAAACAGCCTACAAAACAGTATTATTTTTTTTATTGTGAACATGTATTAAAATATAGTTTTCAATAATATATATTTTTAAGTAAGGTGATTTGATATTCAATATTAACACGTGTTTAAATATTTAAACAAATATATGAATATATATATATATA
>SMLS01000997.1:0-12595 GCA_004785975.1 Popillia japonica | reverse complement strand
TTTTTTTTTGTACATAATATTGGAAGGATCCTTCACAGGCTTTTATGACTTCACGAATCCATCAAAGATTGACACCGCAATTCCTCAATCTTTTGCTGCAATCTAGTCGCATTCTACTTGCGTTAATTCACAAGCTTTAGGCATCCTTTATTACTGAGTAAAGTTACACTGCATAAAAAAAATCACAGACAATATCTTTTCTCTGTCAATGGCCATATGTATTCGCCACCTTCCGAAAATCAAGTTTCTGCGAAATATGCTTAATTAAATGACTTGTTATACGCTACTTTTGGTGGTTATTTTTGAATATTTCTGAAGGAAATAACTTGTAAGTTGTGAATATCAGAGAAAAAAATTGGAATTGCGGTTTTGTTTTGTGCAGTATAATTTTACTGGGTAACAAAAGATGCCTAACGCTTGTGAATTAACGCAAGTAGAATGCGATTGGATTGTAGCAAAAGCTCGAGGAATTGCGGTGTCTGCCTTTGATAGATTCGTGAAGTCACAAAAGCCTATGGAGGATCCTCCCAATATTAATATTCGTTGTGTATACACATAAAAAAAATATATACAAACAAATTCTTTTATTTCTTACATACTTCTTGCAATCAGAGCTATGAAGGGCGGCAAATACTTTTGGTCAAGGCTGTATATATTTGGCCTTTAATTTAGAATCTTTAAATTTTGAAGGTTACTGTAATACCCATATAAGTATTTATTATCCGTTCTGGCGACGGTGATGATTGACGATCCATATCAACACAAGCTATCCAAATAAATTTTTGCCGTCAAACTTATTGCCCAATTAAATAGGAAGTTAAGGCTTTAAACCATGTCGAAAAAGGGTTTTGCAAAAGCTTCATACTAAGGATGTGCAGAGGCAACAGAGATAAAGACTGAGAGAAGCCTTAAACCAATGTGGCAGGAAAGATCATAAACAAAAGAAAGAAGATGTGAAAAAGACAACAGTTGCTCCAAGAGAAGTCAACAATTAGTCAATAAATGAGCAATCTTAATTTTGATTGTTCATGTGGAGTCAAATACAGATGGCCAACAATTTTAATTGGAAACATCTAGAGTTGCCAAATATATCTCATGGAAATGTGTGTCTAGAGAAATTATTCAATCTTAAAAACAAACTCTGAATTGGTAAATTCGCAAAAGATGATGTAAACACAAATATTGTGGTAAGTGTATGCGAGAATTCAAGGTCTAGTTCAGGTCAAATTGCACAAGAAAAATAATATTTATCATACAACTGTTTTGAAGTGTTTGGTATGACAACACATCATAGATTGCAGTTCTTTGAAGAAATAATGGACAAGCTAGAATGAAGTGCGTTAGCTCTTGATAAGATTTTAGGTACTGGTAGGAAGAGGAACCTTGTCGAATGCATGAGGCTTGTACTAATTATCCTGAAAACCTAAATGTTTGAATAGGTACAAATAGGGATCACTGAAATGAATCATTTATTATGAACAAAATTTCGCTACAAACAAATATTTTAATTCGCTAGGAATAAGATTGTGTCTCATGAATAAAATGGAGCACCAGCATAAATTATCTAAGCCAAGTTTCTACAAGGAGAGGAATTATATGTTCCATTGAATTGATCAGCTAGATCTCTAGATCAATAGGTTTAGATTAGAAGAAGAAATGAAGAATAGAGTCAGTTGTAGAGATTTGTTTGAATAATCTATTATATTGCACAGCAAATTGTGTATCTATGTAGGTACTTGAAGTTGGATAGCTACTGAAGGTTTGAGGAAGAAACCAAGAAATGGGTGTAAACAAAAGTATTACAAGGGACTGCTGATCAAAAAGGTTTCAGTTAAGAAGCAAACTGTAGTCAATTGCGACTCTTTGGCCTTCATGTGTGAATCGAATTTTTCGAGTTCGTGCTACATGTGCTACACCCTAGATATTAATTAAATATAAGAAAATAAAACCAAGGAAAAAAATTCTAATACACTTATCGATTTTCTTCGAAATGGATGATATGGGACTGCCTGCCATATTATGGGAACATGATTTAAACAACCTCTAGAGAATTATTGTGGAAGAAAGTAGGCTCTAAAGAAAGATCTAAACAAGTTTCGAGAACTCCACACAAGTCCATCATTCAAGTTTATTAGAGTCCGTTCTGTCGTTTCCAGTACTGAAAAACTGAACAAATCTGAAGAACTTTTTGTTCCTTGTCATAACCATTGATGAAACCTGGGTCCACTATTAGATGCCCGAAACCGGAGAACAATCCAAACAATGGACACACAATGGTTCTCTGCCATCAAAGAAGGCAAAAATGGAAAGGTTATGGCAACTGTATTTTTAGATTCTCGTGAATTATCTTGGTCAACTTAAGAAGTACTTTTCCATCAGGATAACGCACTTGCCCACAAGTCCGCGAATGCACGCAATAGCCGAAATTCATGAATTACGATTTAAATTGTGCCTTATTTCTCGTGAATATTTTGTAGAATTGTATACATTGATATTTCCATGTTTTACAAAACGATTTGCATGACCTTTTTGATAGGATACTTCTGAACGTGAAGCAAAATATGTCCTTCACACGAGACACTTTTAATCCATTATTCAAATCATCATTTGAATCAGTGACTTCACACCGATAAATTGGTAGAGAAGTATCTTCTGGACCACACATTAACTACACTAGATGTTTATCTGTGCGGTCACATCAGGTTTTTCTATAAACTGATGAGATCACACGGAAAGAACTTGATCAAAACAGAAGAAGCCATCATTGATATTAAAGGTCATCGCAATATCTTTCCTGGGATACATTTATTAGTAGCTTCAATGAATGATAGCATGTAACATTTTAATTAGGCAATTTTCGTCAAAAATAACTATTTTTATGTCTTTTATCTCCAATTGCTGTGTGGTCTATAAACCATGTAGGAAAACCTGTACAATACAATAAAATAAGGAAAATTTTCTGTCCATCTATAAAACAATGTAAACCCTAATAACAATTAGAACGTTTATACCAATTTTGTGCGTTATTAGTAATAATAACAACATACATATATATATAAAGGGTGCCTCAGCGAGAGGATGGCGCATTAGTGTCTGGATGTTCGATATATTTGAGATTATAAAAGCTATTAAAAAAATATTGAAAAAAGTGGAGGTATTCTTAAGTTTCATATCTTAAAATTAGTTGCACATATACAGGGTGTTTTATAACGGCTTATGTTTCTTTAAATTGAACGCTATACTTTTTTTTGCAATTTTAAAATCCGCTTACTTTTATGAACCTCTTCATATAGGATTTGCTGGATCTATACGGAGTATTTCAAAAGTTATGACCATTTTTACGTCTAAAATAAAGGATATTCAGAATGTTAGTTCCGGGAAAAATACATATATACGACATTTTTCGCACCATTACGTGGTTTGACTATGTCTTCTATTTTTGTTAGTTCGAGAATTGAACAAAAAAAGAATTTCTTGTTTACATGGTGAGTCAAAACTTGGGTCCTTAATTTTCTCATTAAATTTAAATGGAATACTATATTTTTTTATGACGTTTTGACAGATACTTATCGGCTCTTTCGTTTTTGTTAACCATTCCATATATGTACCTAATTCTTTAGGTTATATTTATATATTTCACATTTGAAACATTTTATGAATTAACGAGTTACACTTTGTGCAAGAAAACAAAAAGTGCACTAAACAAAAATGTCAAAAGGTTGACCGATAACGTCAATACCAGTTCTGCATCAATACTCCGAAAAACGAAATTTTGTATTAAAATGGTTATGGATTAATGCAGTGCTATGTACCAGAGCCCCATTGTGTAAAAGTCACATTCTTTGACGTACGTTTAGAGGTGCATTTTCCAAATATGGTTGTAAACTGTTTTCAAGAAAGTCCAAATAAACTTGACTATTTAGTCGTCCATCAAAGAAATGTGATCCAATAACGTAATTTCCAAACGTTTAGACGACCACCTAGTTTATGCTATGTCTTGTGTGATATGCCGATTGTCGGTAGAATAATAATGAAGGTTGTGTTTATTCACGCTTCCATTTTTGTGAAATGTTGCTTCATCTCGAGACGTTCAACGAAATCTATCCGATCAGAGATTTGTTGTTGAGCCCAGTCGGAAAATGCAACAACCCGGGTTTTGACTCACCTTGTATACAAGAAATTTTTTTCTTATTCAATTCTAGAACCAACAAAAATAGAAGACGTAGCCAAACCATCTAATGGTGCCAAAAGGTCGTATATTTTTTTTCTTGCCGGAAATAACATTCTGAATACGCCTTATTTTAGACGTAAAAATGGGGATAAATTTTGAAACACTCTGTATAGATCCAGTGAAAGTAAACAGATTTTAAAAATGCAAAAAGTGTATCGTTCCATTAAAAAAAACAATAATTTAGGTCTGGCAACACCTTGTATATGTGCAACTAATTTTAAGATATGAAAAGCTTAAGAATACCTACAATTTCTCTCAATAATTTTTTTATAACGTCGGCTATATCGAGCTTCCACACACTAATGCGCCACCCTGATTGTGTTTTCTCCAATTAACACATTTTTAGATTTCTAGCAGTTGCAGTTAAGCGAGAATGGCTGTCTACATTGCGTGGTTACTTTATTATGGCACATTACCTTTTCGAAATATACAATACCTGAAATTGATCGTTTAGGAGATAATTAGCTTCTTTTCAACAACTTCCGGTAAAACCGGAAGCGCTAGAAATCTAAAAATATATATTTTAATTGGAGAACACAATCGATTATATATAATTCTTAATTTTTATCTTTATATTTCGCTAGAATTGTCTTTTGGCCGAAATATAAGAGAATGAGACACCCGGTATATATGATTTTGCAACAATTTCAATAATAAGCTAAATAAATAACATCCCACCACCCCTTTTCCTTCTGCAAACCAACTTAATACGACAAAAAGAATAAAATGTCTGTATTCATTCATAGATCCATTTCAATTTCCTGGAAATTTTGCACGTATTACCAAGAACACTACGAGGTGGGGAATTCCGTCTTTCTATTGGGTGAGCGTAAAACAACCTTGAGGACCTACCCCATCAATGAGAATTTGCCAGTAGACAGCAGTTTTCTTGGAAAACGCCTTTCCCGATTCTTAGTAAAAAAAAGAAACACGATAATATTTATTGAGGTTAGATCGAATTAGAAGAAGAAAAGATAGGTTCTACGAACTATAAAAGTAGCGATATTAAAATGCGTAGCTTGATGCTTTCACAATACTGGAAATGTTGAAATTTGATTTTCGATTCTCAATTTTGCAAATATGCGATCATACAGTTGTCATCATTTGAATATTACTTCGAAGTGAAAAAGTAGATATTTATGCTGTTGCCAAAACTCAAGCAAACCAAGACAATGAGTTATTAAAAAAGAAGACACAATAAACTTATCAAGGTAGCTAAACTGAATACGTAACTCATAAAAAGATTATATTGAACACATAAAAAGTTGTTTTGTATGTTTGGCCAAGTCCTGTTCGTGCTATTTACAAATATGCTTAAATTTAAAAATGTATAGGAATAAAAATAAATTGGACTTTGATCTATACATTTGTAAATAACAAAAAAAAATAAAAAATAAGGTATCCCAAGACTGAACTTTATACATTTTTAGAGCAAAGATTACGTCGTCATTTTGGCAGTGAAATAAATAGAAACTGTTCTGTGAGATTACAACAATAAAATAATGTCTGAAGATTACCTGAAATATGCAAATACAGGCCAGACAAAAATTAAATATTTACTCAAATTTAATACGACACCACTAGTTGTGTTTTGTTTGATATAACATTACTTAATTCAACTTACCTCAGTTTTAAGAGCTTCCAATAAATCAGCCTTGTTAACATTCACCAACAATGAACATTGTTGATACGCATTTTCCTCTCCTACAAATGATGCGTTATCTGTCACCTGCGTGAAGATAAATGAACAATTAATACCTCAACTCTTATCACACATCTTAATGCAAAAAATACCTTTTTTGTTCTAAGCATGATATCCTTGCCTGAAGTGAGTTTCGTTTTCAGATTGAATTGACGAAACAGAGCTCGTTTCACAACTTCCATATTATATCCCGTGTTGAAACTATTCTTCTTTGTAAAAAATGTTAAATTGAGATTCCCCTCGTCTTGATACACAGCGGGACCTTCCCCGATACGTCTGGCCAGACGAGTCCCTTTCTTTGAGATATTCTTGAGCTGATGCACATTACTTTCAACCCATGGATTTTGATTGTTGCCAATCAAAACGCAGGGGTCGTTGTGAGTCAACAGCAAGATATGACGGTCTGAGAAATCGTAATTCTTATACAGCCAGTTTTCAAGAGCCAAGTTTGTGTATACATCGTTCGATTGAGAGATAAAAACATACTTTTTAACATGGTCTGTTCCACTGGAAAGTCTACGTGTTGCTAAACCGGCCATAACAAAACTGGCTTTTAAAACTTTGCCTTGTGCTAGCGCCATTTTTAACTTTTTAAAATGTTTCCCTGGTCGTTATCACCGAACACATAAAAACACAGCCGCAATGTTCGAAAGCTGTTATGCCTTACACTATAAATATACTGCTGCTTCGTTTTCTTCTTTAAGCGTTCTTATGAGATGCCATCAATGAGATGAGGTAATCGTGGAGGGTGATAGTTTGATGCAGCCACTTCCACGTTTGATGAAGACTGTTCGTACGGTAACGTATACCAAGGCAGTCACCACAACTACTCAGCATTCCTTCCTGGTCTGTCAGAATGAAAATGAAAAACTACCTTCTTACGGAATGTAAAATATTTAGTCTCTCTTCTGGAATATCTACAATGTTTGTAAAATTGAGATGAAAAAAAATCAACACATAGGCAGCAATATCTTTACCTTTAGTTATACGAAATTTGTTTCCACACTAAACAAAACTGGAATATCTTGGAACGAGGGTTATCACTTATCACAAAATAATTTCGTGCGAGCTTGTTCTTGGCCGGTACCGAGTGTAAGTAGTGTGATTCTGTTATCAAGTCTTCTAAGCTCTGCTGCTGGGTGCTATGCAGAACTGACAGATTTTCGAGTTACTTGCGCAATAAAAGGGAAACAAAGACGCAAAAATAACCGAAGTCAGTGATTTTCCATTACATTCATAAAATTAGAACTGTTTTTTTTAATGCCTACTTTATATTTTTAGTATTTTGGCGTTTACCGCCTAGAAACTGCCGTCAAAAGTTGCACTTTACGTATTAATATGTATAATTTATCTAGTTATAGGCATAGAGGTCACATTGAATACATTTTTTGTATCTTTTTATACTTGCTTGCCCGACTTTATGACATTGTAATAGTACCGCAATACGAGATAAATGACTGGATTCAAATTATTAATATCAAATTATTATTATTTTAAATCGTTTATTATGAACATATTTGCCCCAAATTATTAAATTCTGTAAGTATACGTGTTTATATATGCATATTTTTAAAATATGAACTACAGGAGGATCAAAAACGGATGCTTAGCCTTGATCATGGTTTGTATTGTTCCTACTTAAGATTAGCTGTATCATATTTGTTCTCTAGTTTTGATTGCTCATTCGCAATCACGACAGGGGACAGGGACGTCTATTGGTCATTATCCTATCACGATTGTGAATCATGAAGCAAAATGAAATTAATTCGAAATGATTTCATCATTTCCATAATAAGTTTATTATTACTTCAGTTAATTTACCCAATACAAGTGCTAAGACACATTTTTTTATGAGCAAACAAGATAACACTATCTTTGTTAATCAAACATTTTAATGTAGGGCGCCAATATCGATTAATTCATAATTTAATACGCGTAGCGACATCTAACACAATTCGATTCTACTACATCCCACCTTCTTCGTCGGCAAAGCAGTTCTCGCGAGTATGCAGTTTTCTACGTAGTTTTGCTGTCACTGTCAAACTTGTCAATAATCGTTACTTGATTTTTTCTCGAAATAAATGTAATCCATACATCGAAATCGTCCAACTATCGGATTATAGTAAAGTCCGGGAAGATGTGTGTATTTAAAAATTACTGATCACCACTTAATTATGGCACAATTTCAAAAAAAATGGTATTTTGGTAAGCTGACGAGAAGCGAAGCTGAGCAAACATTAAAAGAAGGTATCTCCCCTGTACTTTAATCTAAACAGTCATTGTTTTTAAATCGCCAATTTTAGATGGAAAAGTCAACGGTTCGTTTCTTGTAAGAGAAAGCTCAACTTCAGTACGTGATTTTGTGTTATCAGTTCTCCAAGATAATGTAGTCACACATTTCCAAATCAGAAGGTGTACCATTGATGATGCATTCTTTTCAATAGGTTTGTTGGGTAACTCATAACCTCAATATTTCCTTTTAATTCATGTTTACATTATAATCGCAGAAGAGAATACCAAGATACATGGGTTAGACAGTTTAATAGAGCATTATCAAGCATCACCAGAGGGCTTGGAAGGTATTAGATTAACAACACCATGCATCGGTGACGCTCCACCTCACGATGCTTGCTTGTATGGACGTACAAATCTGCTACATCGAGCGACCAGCCAGGGAAATTTTAAAGTCGTTTCAGAGATACTTAAAACCGATTATAATTTAGAAATTAAAAACCAAGATGGGCAGACCGCCGTACATTTAGCGAGCATTAAAGGACAGGACGACATCTTAGCTCAGCTTATTAATTGCGAAGCTAGTGTTAACTCTAGAGATACAGCAGGTTATACTCCACTACACGTAAGTATAATCGTTGCCGTATATATAAGAAAACTGCTTTAATAAATATTTAAAATATAGTATGCCTGCCAAAATAATTTTCCAAGTATCGTAAGATTATTGGTACAAGTCGGAAGTGCTAACATCCAAGCTAGGAACACTGAAAATGGATGGGTGCCACTCCACGAAGCTGCCAGCCGTGGACACAAGGAGGTTGTAAAACAGTTGTTGAGTTTAAATGCACCAGTTAATCCTCGCACAAAGACGAATTTTTTGCCATCTCAATTAGCAAGAAATAATAATCATATCGAATGCGCTATTATATTAGGTAAGTTGTTTTTGTTCGATTGGAAGGCATCAGTTGTACAAAAATATGTTTACCGTAGAGAAATACAGAAGTCCGAACCCGAAAACTCATCGGAATCAATGGTTTCACGGAACTCTAGGTCGACAAGAGGCCGAGAGGATTATAAAGAATTGCAGTGATACGAACGGTACATTTTTGGTGCGATATAGTGATAGAAATAAAGGCCATGGACAAATCGTGCTTACGTTGCTCAACGATTCCTTATTTTACCATTATATAATATGTAAATCAGTAAGTATACAGTTAAAAGCTCGCATCCAATCCTGTCACACTAGTAGTAGGAGAGATACCGCCGAAGTTATTGATAACTCTACAATAACCCTTCGCCCGCATTGAAGGCCACAAATTTCATCAGATAATCTATATAATTGTTTATAGATGAACCTAAACGAGCTGTCTTCACATTGCTATTCGCTCACATTTATTCCTTTTATTCAGATAAGTTTAGTATATGTAGTAAATGAAGAATAAGAAAGTGATTTCACGACTTGGTTTCAATCCTTTCGAGAATTTATGATCAGCTATGGGAAACATAAAGCATGAAAATGATAGGGTAGGTCCGCGGACCTATTAGAATCTTCATAATTACTCGTATCTGGAACAGCTTTAGACATGGATAAATTTATATTAACTTTGTAAGATGTGGTGGATTGCAGAAATCTATTTACTAACCCAAAATATCACCATAAAAATACTATTTCTCATTGTCATCCACTCAGGGGTTGAGTAAAAAAAAAACCCCAAACTGTTTTGATAAAGTGCGCCAAAGAGCATTAATATCAAATTGCAAGTAAATTACAAAATGCCGAGTCGGATTGTTGTCGATTTGGCGTAATTCTACTGCGGCATGTCATAGTGAGGTGAAGCACCATCATGATGAAGAGACCAAATAGTTGTATTTGGTGTTAGACGTTCTTGGAAATATGCTAACTAAGAATAAGTTGATCTGACAAAGAGTTTAAATAACGTTCAGTTGTTTCGCCAAAGAAGAAGAGGCTGCGGATACCAAATTTATTACATACCTCATTTATTGAAAATATAGTTTCCTGTTATTGTTACAGCTATCAATGTTAATAGTAATAATTTATTTATTTATGCAACAGTAACAGTACTTCTTACAGTATAAATCTCATACTAGGAAAGAAAGAGACAAAAAACACGTAGAGATGGTAACACTTATTAAACAGTAAGACAATTAAATTTGAGCAATAGTAATGCTCGCAAAGACCTCAAGCTAACATTCAAAATATCAATATCATTGCAGTAACTATTAACACTGCAACACATTGACAGTACTGGTGACTGAGAGTAGTGACCCGTACTACAGAAAGGGAGGTAAAAAGTAGCGCTATTGCGACTATTTAACCTAGGAATGTACAAGTTTAGCAAACTCAGCAAATCTGGAGCACAGGTACTTTCAGTAATTAATTTAAAAACAAAAATAATTTGAGATATAATCCTGTGGTTGCTTAGAGAAAGGAATCCAAATTCATCCTGTAGATCATCATAGGAGTAGTTATGAGATAGGAATACTAAATGCTGGCGATAGTATAAAGTTTTTAGAAATTTCAATGTTCAATAGTGGTACCATTTATTTCATACGGATAATTAATGACAGTTGGTCTCCTACTAAACAGAATGGCTTTACATTTGCTAATATTTAATGACAGACAGTTACGGCTACTCCATCTAGAAAGAGCTGCTAGATCATTCTGCCGGGCATTGCAGTCAGCTAAGTTGTCGACATGCCGAAAGATTTTCAAGTCATCAGTATACAGTTAATAACTCGAACTTGATATAGATTTCGCAATATCGTCTACAAAAATCAAAAACAACAACGGTCCCAATACAGATCCTTGAAGGACCCCGGACAAGGACTCATAAAACTGAGACTTAACTACTATGTTGTTCAAACACGGCACATTATATACAGGGGTGTCCCGCATAGATTGCATAATCATGCACTGGCGTGTTTTTTGGTCAAAAAGAAACAAAAAAGTCCGAATAAACATATATTCGCAAATGAGTTTCCGAGATAAACACCGATTTTGAACCACAAGATGTGTACTGACTCACTGACTTAAGTAAATTGTAAAATCCGAACATTAAGTAAGCTTACTACTATGTTTATTAAATTCAATTTTTTGACGTATTTTAATTTGACTTCATCAGAGACTTGTCAGTTATCATGGTTCCAATTACATATCCTGTAGAAGAATTAGTAGATATGGTTTAGCTGATGGAAATTCGTAGTTTGTATGCAGAGCGATATCCCAACAGAAATTTGCCGCACCACCAAATGTTTGCAAGAGTTTTCCAACGTTTTCGAGAGACTGGAAGCGAGTAGGTATACTATGTCTCCATGAGCACAGTCACTAGGGGCTATAAGGGAGTTCGGCCTCGTAGAGCGCAGTCGTTTGGCCCTTATAGAGCGCACCCTCCAGGGAGCGCTGCCCCTTGGCCCCCATAGAGGGTGGAGGGAAAAGCCACCTCAAAATCATTTAAAACTCCCTCAAAATCACCTAAAACCACCTGCGCTCCGTGAGGGCCTTTATACAGGGTGTCCACGTCGAGTGACTGTGCTCATGGAGACATAGTACATTTACTGAAGCGTAACATTCAAAGAAACCAGCGAAGGAGCAAATGTTAGACCTGTGAAATTGGATGAAGCAATTTTGGGGAAGGTTGAAGAAGATGCAACAACCAGTACAAGACGAACTTCTGCCGTGGAAAATACGAGTAAAATCACTGTTTGGTGAATTCCTAAAGAGCAGTTTTTACACCCCTTTCACTATCAACTAGTACAAGCTTTAACCGAAGTAGCCAGTGAACACAGAGAAGCTTTTTGTGGTTGGGCGAAAGTGAACGTTCATTTCCTGGCGAATGTCTTATTTATCGATAAAGCCCAGTTTTACGCGAAACTGGATTTTTAATGCTCACATATGAAGCGATGAAAATCCCCACGTCATAGTTGAAAGTTTTCTTCCAAACAGGCTAGCAAGAGGATAACATATGGGGTTATCTAAAACAAATTGTTTACTCTCAACAAATCCAAGACCTAAATGATTTAAGAAACAATATTAACTATGCTTTTGGGTATTTTTGAACGAATATGAAGCTCTTTTAGGAGAATGCGTCGAAGAAAATGGTAGCCACATTGTACATTTTTTGTAGCAGTTTATTTTAGTTTTTAATTTATTGTTTATTGCTTTTGTGGTAAACGCTTTTTCGGCAACTATGCTTTTGCGATTATATGTTTTTTAGGACTTCTTTGTTTCTTTTCGGCCAAAAAACAGTGCATTATTATGCAATCTATGCGGTACACTCTGTACATTCATAATTTTCTTGTAAGATTACATTGGCCGATAAGAATCGTTGTGATTATCTTTCAATCACGTAATAAGTATATGTTCAACTTTGTTAACTATATCGAAAACGAAGAAAAAAAAAACAAAAATT
>SMLS01000820.1:0-17111 GCA_004785975.1 Popillia japonica | reverse complement strand
AAAAAAAAATGCGATACCTCTCAAACCTGTCACACGTGAAAAATGTCACTTTTAATCCGTTTTGCGTGAGATAGATGGAGCAGGCGCAGCAGGCATGGGACGCCGGGAGCGGGTCGCAGGGACATAGACTGTCGTACAGGTTATATACCTTCGCATCTGAGATCCCCGTCCGGTAGGGTGAGATGATTGTTTGGCGGCGAGGGATCGCGCATTTCGAAATTTCGGATCGACGTAATTAAGGAGAGGAAGCGGAAGATCACGTAATATACGTACGGATGTATGTATGTATCTCTTAAATGGATAGTGAGAGCGAAGGTTTGTCAATGTTTGTTTCGAATTGAGTTTTAGGCGAAATATTTGCCGATCGCAGTTTAGCGTCAATCGGGTGGAAGTTTGACGGCGTTCGCCGGGCGGGAAGCCGGTCGGTTTTGAACGAATCCCCGCACTTTGACAATTCGAGAAATATCGATTATTTAGCGTAATTATTATTGATTATTTGTTTTAAGATGGAAATCTGGATAGAATACGGAGATAATGCAATAAATTTCGTTAAAAATAGCCAGATTTATAATATCTACACATATCTACAATTAAATTAGTTTAGGAAGTTTGTATTAAATATTAAAAACATATCAGTACAAAATAACAAAAAAAAGACATATTCCACAATATTATTAATCTGATTAAAGAAAAATGTTGACAAATCTTCGATTAAACCTCAAATTTAATTGCAATCTTCAATTCTGCAATGGTGATAGCTGTAGGAATTCTTGCGTCAAATACTTCGCTTTATAATACATGTTACATTATATATTTCATATTAAAAATATGTATTTTTATTTCGTTTTATGTAGTTTTAATAAATAAATCGGAGTTATAAATGTTAACGAATGCGACACAGAATATGTGAATAACACCACAGATTTTTACGAAAAAACTATTTACTAAAAAATATATACACAAATTTAGATAGAGGATATATTGGCATATAAAAATACCTTTCAAAAATTTTATATCTCTTCTAAGATCTAACGAACTTATACTAATATTACCTCAAAACTTTTCTGTATAAACATATTTAAAAAAGAGATAAGATTTAACGAAATCATCTTCAAATTTGGCGCAAATCACGATACCATTATTAAAAATAAATTAGAATAAATAAAAATATATTATATAAAAACCTAGTGAGAAAAAGAACGATTCTATTTCATTATATCGTGGCAATATTGATATTATGAATATTAATGTAAAGAAAAAATAAATAAAACAAACACCAAATTGTGTATTTGTATATTTCTAGAATATAGTATTAGATTTAATGATATTTTTTGTGTTTATTTCTTAAGAAATATTGTGCCAATAATGTACAATCATATTATGTAACTCAATAATAAATTAATCGGAATAATTTGAATTTACCACCATAAAAGTTTAAAGTTAATAGGTTGGTTCTACTGAAATTTTAGTCCTAGTTTTACCAGTAGCGTCGCAGGCTGGAGGGTTAATATTACTACGAATTATTAAATAGAAAATGCTTTAGATAGAAGGAATTTAAATAAATAATCATCAAAAATGCGATTAAACATAACAAAGGGACCCCAAATAATACAAAAATAAGGTAAAATGTATTATTATTTAAGACAGGGGACGAGTTGACTCTGACTAATTGCATGATAACCAACCTAAAATGTGAAACACACTAAAAAGGAATGTGGCGGTAAATTTAAACCATTCTGACTTAATTAAGATCGTATTGTATCTGAAATTTTAGAAATTTAAGGGATTCATCTTCGTTTATGATCGAAAAAGTGTGATTTATTTGATTTTCAATTTAGATATATCAAATTTTTCTATATTGTGATAAATCATACAACCATATTAGACGATATAATTATAGATTAATATAAAAATATTAGTAAATATTATAATAAATAAAACACAATTTAGATATGTATTTATTGAGATAAAATACTTCTTATATAGATTAAATATAGCATTATTTATGAAAATATTAGTTGAATAAAATTAGTTTTACGTTTAAACTTGCCTTTTAAATTATATCGTTAAAGGAGAGGTGGTTTATTTAGGCTATTTTCTTATAAAAGCTCTCTTTATTAAATTTCACACAATATATTCACATTCTTACATGAATAGAAAATTTTACAAAATACGAAAACCATTAAAAAAACCATCCGACATACTAGTTTCCAAAAAGAAATTAACACGAAAAAATATGTAAACCCAAGGAATGCTGATCCGTACTAATAATAATAATCTAAGCACTTTTACGTGGTACGTCTTACACTTCCTACATAATTAATGAATTAATTACAAACGAAAACATCACCGACACAATCTACAATTCATCATGCCCATCTGAATGTTTCGTTACAAACTCGACTAGATCTTCTAAACTGCGATTTCCTGTATACTCCGATACCTTCAAGCCGTTTTTATACAGATATATTGTTGGGAAGCCGTCGACTTCCTGGTCCTTACATAATTGTTTGTTTACTTCTAAAGTGCAATCTACCTTCACGATATTAACTGAGTTGTCGTGTAGGAGCTTCTTACCCAATTCTTCCCAAGTTGGAGCTAATCTTTTACAATGTCCACACCTGTAAATTAAATTTAATGTATATATAGGCTTTGCGTAAGGTTTTAAATGATAAACTTCCTACCACGGAGCAAAGAATTTAACGAATGATATCCCTTTTTGTATCCCGTGTTCGAAATTATCTCCTGTAAGAATTAGCACAACTCCCTGAGCTTCATCCTTCGATTCGTCAGCCGTGTCATCTTTCGATTCCGCTTTTGCACCTAACATTTTATTAACGTATAATTTTAAATCATCGTGGCTCCTCGGTCCCTGATATTTATCTACCTACAACAAAAAAATAGGAAGTATAAATTATGTTGGTCAAAAATAGTTTGACAGGAAAAAAACAAATCCTCATTCCTGAGGAGTTCTATTTTTAACAGGAAAAATTTGTGAACTTTGTATTCAAGCTCTATAATTAAAAATACCTTTTTCCCATCTTCTATCCATAACAGTGACGGATATCCTTTAACTTCGAACTCATTACAAACACCCCTATATTGAGTACAATCGATTTTACAAACACTAACGCCCTCCTCAAATTCTAAAGATTGCGCCAACCCCTCCCAAGTCGGAGCTAATTTCTGCAAATATACAAATTAAATCAATGGAATCAGATGGTTTTATTGTACTAACTTGACAATGCCCGCACCACGGAGCATAGAATTTAACAAAATGCTTCCCAGTAGCGACGTGATCGTAAAATGTATCTTCGGTTAATTCTATTAAACCACCTGTCGGTTCGGGGATTTCTGGCGTCTCATCCGCACTCTCCTGTCAAAATTATGTTTATATTTAACATTCAGCAAACAATGAGGACACAATAATAAAAATAGTGTTTTATTGGTTCAAAAAAATAAAAAAAACAAATAAAATTGACCTAATGACTTACAGATCCTAATTGTTCATTAATAAAATTTGATAACGATGGTAAATCTCGAGTACCCCTAAATTTAACCCCCTCTGATTCTCCAATTTTAAAGAACTTCAATGTAGGATACCCGGTTATATCTTGATCAGTGCATATCTTACTATCCTTCATGCAATCAACCTTAGCAATCCGCACATTACCGTCCTCTTCGTTTAACATTTCAGCTAATTGTTCCCATGTCGGTGCTAATCTCTGCGAGTGCCCACACCTTTAAACCGATATAAAGTAATTTTTTGTAAGAGGGATATATAACCTAACTAACCATGGGGCGTAAAACATGACGAAATGGTTCCTTTTAGGAATTTGCTCTTCGAAATCATCCACTGTATATTGCACTGTGTGTTCGGGTTCATGCTCGGCACATATCACATTTAATAGGTAAAAAATCGCCGTTAAAATGTAGAAATTCATCTTTCTTAAATCTTATTGCAAGTTTTGAGAACCAGTTAGATTTACTGTCAGTTTACAGTTGAGTTTAAGCCGGTAAAACGTGATATTCTGAATTAAATTCAATATTTAGACGGTTTTAAGTACATAACTTAATTACGAGAGTATTTAACAAACACAAATAACCAGCACTAGTAGTACATGCTTCGATAAATACACCTAAAACGATTAATTTATATATAGGCGGTTCTCTAATTGGACTTGAAAGGATTAAATTGCAATTCAACTCTGAAATGTCAAAATTCGAAACGTCACTTTAAAATTGTAACCTATGCTGACATCTATCGGTCAAGCTTACTATTCTTAATTAGCTAATTAGGTGAATTTTACAAATAATTACGATTAAATTTAATGCAAGATGTTTGATTTAATTAAATCATATTAATTGGTGTTATGCATTAAATAAACTGTATTACGAAAAATGTTGATAATCGAAGTGTAGAAATTTATAATTTAATTACAGGGATCTCTTTTCAGTAATCAATTTTAATTTTTTGAAAGATATTGGGAATTTATCTTATTTATAAATTCAACATAAATCTCAAGACACTACTTAAATAAATCTTAGAATCCAATTTGATTGATTTTGATTTTATTAAAATTTTACAGTTTCCTGTAATATTTTTTTCTGTGTTAAATGATTTTCCAAGTTCTTTCTTTATTATTTTATAGATCAAATTCTGTTCTCAATATTATTTCGACTTGACAGCATTATAAATCCTGTTTTAAGTAACTGATAAAGGTTTTAAGAGGTTGATATGCTGATAAGTTATCGCTGGTATTTCCTTTCCCTGTACCGGCTAACTGTGCTTTGAACTACAAAATAATCTTTCTCCAATTTTTAATCATGTTTAGCTCTTAAATATTTATAGAATAATATTTTTAAAACTCTCATCTAACTTCATCGCTTGTAAGATCAATAGGAACAATGGATTTTGTACAAGAGACATGCGTAATCTAGTCCACCCCAATAGCTAGTTTACTGTATTGTGTGTTGACTACATTTTCGAACAGCTTAGAACAGCTGGTGGTAAATTTCAATCAAGAAACATGGCCCAAAGTAACGCGAATGTTTATCTGGGTTATGTAGATGAAGTCGTGTCCGAAAAACACAAAAATTCAATCAATTTCGCGACGAACAAGATCGGCGGGCAACCCGTAAGTAATTTGCGATGCATTATGTAGTTAAAATTTAAAAAAAAATGAATTTGGAGGAGCTGGGATTTGAACCCAGGACTTTCAGCATGCGAAGCAGACACTCTACCACTGAGTTACACCCCCGTGTAAAAATTAGACATTTGAAAGTTGTTATCTGTCATGAACATTTAACATAACCTCTTTAAATTTGAAATTGTAAAAATAAATTTTTTTAGGATTATCCGAGCAATATAAACTTCGACAATCCAATTTGTCCACTCTGTCAATTACCGCGTCCTTTAATCGTGCAAATCTACGCTCCTTTAGAAAATACGATTTATCATAGGATCCTCTATATTTTCGCCTGTATAAATCCAAATTGTTGGAATCACAATGAAAGGTAAGACGAATCTTTATGTACATAAATAGGAGATCTAAACATCATCATATTGTAGTTGGTGTTGTGTTCGAGTACAAACCTTAGAGCCGGTAAATAATGTTTATGAACCACCTACCTCAGCAAAACCTATTCAGACCGTCACCGATTGGTGTCAGGATGCTGATGATTGGGAAGATAAAAGTAATGCTAATATCAACGAAGAAAACGGTAATGTAATAAGCAATCACGAGAAAGTTTCTGACGAAGATGATGAAAGTTATAGTTTCGAGGACTCAATTCGAATGGGATTGGAAACTTTAACTGTTGATGACCGAAATGCTAATATGGGCGGTACACCAGAAGCACAAGGTTCGTTCTTAAATAAATAATATAAAAACTAAATTCAGGTGATAACATCATTTTTATTTGAGTTAATTAACAACATTGCGAAGGAATGGAGTGACTAGCGTAAATTATCTCTTTACATACATATATCTATAACAAATCACACAAAATTAGCTAATTTTCTTCGAGAATTTAATTTAGATTATCCTGCGGGTAGTTCGCGTGATTGTTTCAACAGTAAATATGATATATTCTCGTAAGTTATAAACGTAATCATTGTCGCAGGGGTAACTCTCAACAAATTTGTCCCGAGTCCTTTATAAAATCCACGCCATCCTTCGAAATTCCAAGTTTGGCTAATACAATCAAGGGCACCGTTATACGTATGATGCTGATTTTGTAAACGTGCTCTTATAACTTGATACGGATAAGTTGTAGCAGCTGCAATCAATTTTGAAACTGCTGCAAAGGATAGATATTCCACTGTACCCAATTTTGAAGTAATACTAGTCCCTTTATATTTATTATAACGATTCTTCATCTCTTCGTAAACCATAAATTGTATCGCTCCGTGTGATACCCCGAATAAGCCGGGGAGAAAACCTTTATAGTATCCACGGATACCATCTTGAGTGTATATTTTTACGAGGCAATCGTACATGCCACTATAGATATGTTTCGATGTGTCCATGTAACTATATTGTAAACATAATCGTGTTTTTACCACCCAAATAGGGTTCGTTAGCAATAAAGTGAAAGCTCCTGCTTGCGTCGCGGCTAATAAATGTTGTCCAGGTCCTAATGGTAATTGAGTGTTCCCT
This sequence comes from Popillia japonica, assembly GCA_004785975.1. Taxonomy (NCBI): domain Eukaryota; kingdom Metazoa; phylum Arthropoda; class Insecta; order Coleoptera; family Scarabaeidae; genus Popillia; species Popillia japonica. Next base: position 10,449 of record SMLS01000820.1, on the reverse strand, counting down.
TTTTGTATGAATGTTTTTATAGCGTTATAAAATAAAAAATATAAGCCCCATGAGCTAGCAGCTCCTACACAGTTGGGTGCGCAACCTCTGTAAAATCCTCGATAACCTTCTTTGGTGTAAATCGTTGCAAAGGCATTTGTAATACCTAAATTGCATTCGAAGAATTAATACTACAATTACCAGGCGCTAATTTGTATAAATACCTGAATATTTCGGTGTGAGATCTGTGCGTCCATCGTGTACAGCGAATCTAATTTTTATCACATCTAAAGGGTGCAAGCAGAGGGTCGAAACAAGTCCTCCTGATAAGCCAGCCACTAAGTGTTCATATTTAACATGATTTAGGAATTCGAAGTCTTTCCGCAGTTGATTTTGGATTGATGTTGTAGTTGCCGCCATAATTTTATGTTTAGACTTGTTAGTTTATCCAAAAAAATGTTTAGTATTACAACATTATTATCAGCCTGTAAGGTTTTTGAGGTTATCTCCGCAATCAATTTAATTGATTAGACAGAACACGCATGCGTTTAAGTTAAAAACGTCAATGGAATTGTCCTGCATATGCGTCCTCGGTAGTATAGTGGTCAGTATCCCCGCCTGTCACGCGGGAGACCGGGGTTCGATTCCCCGCCGGGGAGAATTTTTTTTTATATAAAATTTATTTTTTATTGAACAATAAATTAAATATTTTAATTTGTTTTTAAAAGGTGGTGCAGTTGGTCGATTACATTCCCCAGCCGCAACAGCTGAAATTGAAGGTGACGAAGGAGAAGTGATCAGCATCGATACCCCAACACTACCTCAACGGGACATAGTAGCGCTCCTCCATGAAGTAACACCGCTTCCTCAGGAATTATGCCAGCAGAGAGCTAAATTTGACCATCAAAAATGCCCGATACAATTTGTTTCGTACTTCATTAACGTATGGGAAGAATCGAATAATGCGGCGAATCTCAGCGATCACCACATCAGAGAATTACTGCAGGAGTATCAGAAAAATAATGATTACGTGGTTACACCGTCCGAAAGCGATGGTTGTGCAGATAGCGGTGCTGCTACTATTGAGAAGTACGAGAAGGGAATCCCCCAGCATGGAGATCGAATGTTTCATTATTTCTTGACGAAGATTCAGATGAATCAGGGGCAGATTTTAAGGTAGATATTGTATGGTCGTAATGGAATCTAGATGTTATTTTTTTTTATTATAGATATCACAGGGAGAGTACGAATCCCCTATTGCTGTACCCGATTCAAGATGCTCCGAGGAAATGTCAATATTGCCAAGCGGATATGGTGTTCGAATTACAAATTTTACCTACGATAATCTCAAAATTACAACTAACTGCTGATCCGAAACAGATAACACGGTTGGAGTTCGGGAACGTGTTGATTTTCACCTGCCAGAGGAGTTGTTGGTCCACCGATGTGACATTTCGGGAGGAAATTATCGTAATACAAGCAGAGGCGTTTTGAATTAGTTTCGAATTGATTACTGAGCAAAGTAGAAGTTCCGAAAGCTGCCTTTTGATTTCTAGGCATAATTTCCGATGCATAGACCGCAAAAAATTTTGAAGAATAGTCGTGCAGTGCTTTCGTGGTAATCTTGGGATAAATTATTTATGTTACGTATTGTGTATTCATTCATTATGTAGTATTCGAACGTTCTTTATATTGTTTGTATACAAGGTATATAAATATATGTATTAATTAACATTTTAGTGGATTTGGTCTACGTCATTTAAATTAATTTAATTCTCCCGCCTAATTTGATATTTCCTGTTAGTGCGACATCTTTCGGTAAACCTTTAAACGAACTGCGGTATTTTGGTTAGTGTTACTTATTAATTGATGGCGCTAGCAGCATTTTCTTGGCGCGCCACCTTACGGTAACAATTTAAATCAGTGCCGCTGTATTGTTATAGATTCATTTACAGATGTCGCTAATTGATATAAAATTCAAATTCTTAGAATATAGAAAAACAGTAAAAATCAATAAACATTTAAATAATAGAAAAATGTAATATATAATAAAAACTACATACTTTTTACAATAAAATTACACCAGGAATAAGTATATATACAACATATATATTTATAAATAGAATATGCTTCCACATCTTAGCGTTCAACCCATTCTCATCTACGCTTTGGTTTTCTCCACTTTGCTATCACCTTGCGCTTTAACCTCTCTAAAGAATTCATAATAATATTAAAGAAATCAATCCTTAATATGTATGTAAAAATGTCCCTGCTATATCTACACACATATCCGAACATAAAATAATGAAAAATAAATGAGTCATATTAATAAAACTATCGCAATTGGACAAAATCAACAAAAATAAGTAACAAATCATCTAAATTATGGTTATAAATCTAAAGTATATCTTTTTGTGATCTCGTTACGTTAATATCAGGTACGACATTGATATTAGTCGATTGAGTCTCTTTACTTTTCTGTGGATTCGGTGAAGATTCATCGAGTGTTGAGTGATCTACGGACGATTTTAATGTGCTATGTTGGAACAATTCAGGATTAGCTAACCTGTAAAACGCAAGTTTACTATGTTCGAATGTCGCTATCATGATAGCGCAAGCCGGTGCTACTTTTATTAGTCGGGGCGCTAATCCGGTGAATAATCCACGAAATCCAAATTCGTTGTGGAGCTGTCGCATTATCTCCCATGTAGTTTTCGGTCGTTTATCCGCACCTACAATAATCACTTCAATTTATCAGATAAACCTGATTGATCTAATCTAACCTGAAAGGACCTGTTCGCCTAATTCGATCTGTTGATGCGTTTTAACTACGTCAAAAGGTACCGTAACCGTCGCTGCAATCTAAATGAGATTCATTTAGTTTATTATAATTAGTCCCTACAATAATTACGTACTGAACCAGATATGAACCCAGCTAGAAAGCTGTAACTAAAATTAGGAACGGTTCCGTTTGATGTTTTTAATTTGATAAATTCGTAGCTTGTCCAGTAAATTGCTGAAAATGGTACGTCTCGAAGAAGTGTTGCAAAAACTCCTTTCCAAAGTCCGGAAATTCCATTTTGTTTAACGAGAATCTTTAAGGCTTGTCCAATTTCTGTTATAACAACAAAATATAACTCAACCATCATAAATCTCGACCTTGTACTTACCGAAATAACTTAACCGAGTTGATTGCATTTTCGTTCGGATTAATTCTAATGGACTCACAATTGATGCGGATATAATTCTAGCAGATCCGCCAGCTATAACCGGAATCCAAAATGGTTGTTTAATAGATTCACCTCTTGTATTATTTCCATTATATTTGTCTTTTAATTTTAACCGTAACTGTTCGTATGTGACGAAATATATAATAGTCGCGGGTATAGCTAAAACTAAAGTTGGACTTAAGCCACTCCATAACGATGTGACGCCTTCGTATTTTGTAATTTTAACAAAAGCATCCTATAAGAGCACAGGATATAGATGTCAATTTTAAACGGAAGTGAAACATGAGAAACTTACGAGAGTGCCATTAAATTGGCCAGGACGATTAATCCAATTATTTCGTTGAACATCACAATCGCAGTAATGATCCATTAAACCGTTGCAATATAAGAAACATTTCGCTGCATTTTTCCGTTGCGCTTGTAAGCGGATTTTAACCACATCCAGAGGTGTTACTAATTAGATTAAAACCATAACAGATACTTGTTTATAATAGAAAATAATACAAACCAAAAAGTGAGGTTATAACAGCACCGGTGCAAGAAGCAGCCACCTGCTGCATCGGGGTAATTCTATACAACGGGTCATCAATATCGATTGCCGTGCTTTGCAATTTGGTCGACATTGTATTGAAAATTCAAGATGTAGTGATTAATTTAAATCGAAGGACGTTCTTCTGATTTAAAAATTTTGATATTTTGCGACATTGTTGCAATTGCGCATGCTTAAGCGGGGGGATTATCTTCAAAAATAGTCTGTAAATTTTTCATTTACCTCTTGCTTCGTAACATTGTTCCGATTTGAAGGTGTAGTATTTCGTTGCAATTTTGCTTTAAATCGTTGGGAAATTGTGATATTCAATGAAATAATTATCGAAAGGTTACATTTTTCTTAAATGTCAGATTCGTATAAAAGTCAACGATACAAATGTTCTAATCATTGATAGGTCAAACCAGAGATCAAATGTTCTAATATTGAGGTCAAATACATTATTTATAAAATTATTTCTATTTATATTACTTATATCATTTCTAACAAGTGGTTTTTAAATTCTTGTTTTATAGATTTTCAATTCTTATTTAGATCGTTCGGAATTATGCACAAATTTTTAATTTGGCGGATATTTTAAGTTGGTACTATCCAATCACCGTGATTCACAGTGAAATAGGACTATTTTCTGTTTCCCTAAAGGATTAAAGGGATTGTTAAAATTGCAGGTTGATGACCGTGTACGGCGGGAAAATTGACAACAATTGAAATAATTGCATTACATATTAAATATTTACAAAATAAAAGTAAGGAAAAAGATACATTTTGTTTAACTGTATTATAAATATAATTAGAATAATATGTAATAAATCTTCTACAGATACTCTTTGCCCAGTAAAAACGATTGGATGCATACTCCAGTTCCCTACCGAGGTGTCCTCTCAATTTTGCTCACTGAGCAACGAGTACATAATACATTAATACAAAAGCGATAAAAACTCTAATCAATCACGAAAAATCCCTTATCGGCAGTATCTGGAGACTCCATTACTAACTTAACAACAGCTCCTGCCATCTTCATACCATAATGACCTTTCCAAAAGTGTGTATCTTGAGCAGAATATTATTTTCTCAACATCATCGGGATATTTTGTAATTATAACTTCTTTCTGCAATTACCAATTTGAACGTTTATATCGATAGCGAATATTAACTCACCTTAGACCATTCTCGGCCCAGCCACTGTTCTACTTGATGTACAACTCTCTCCTCAACAAATTCATTTTTACAAACAATTTTTACAACCATAGAGTATCTAGCTCCACAATCAAAACGTGCCGCTACCCATTCACTAACGTAAATAGCGGGTTTATATGTGTTAATAATATGCGATAAATGTTTATCTTGTGATACCAAAATTTCTTGTTCTTTATCCCCAAGACCGTATGAAGTCGTAAAACAAGAGGTGTTGCCATTAAATTCTTCAATGCCTTGAGGTAGTTCGTCAGAGCCAGCAGGCAGATCTTCGACTATGATACCATCACCACCATTAGCTAAGATTTTCCAATATTTAAAGCCCTCTTCTCCATTCACATTCTTCAAAAGATTCTGTCGTAATCTTTTACTAAACAACGTAATATAGCACAGATCAAAAGGTAGAGTTTCAGGTGTATGGTGTGTCTTAAAATATTTGTTGTAACTGTTGTATAAAACGTATATAATTATTTCATTCCATTGCTTACACACTAAACGTGCTCGAAGACGTTCACTCGGTGGTAACTTTCTGAAAATCTCACCCAGAATCTCTTCGGGGATGTGATAGCCTTTCAAACTTAAACCGTTTTCGGGATTATAATCAGCAGGGGTTGAATTACGATTTTCCAAATTGGACTGCCTATTCCCCATTCCTAACATTTTAGTAAAGAATGACGATAATTAAAAGGAAAATTCAACCGCATATTTAGGACGCAATATAATCTGGAATTTACCACACAGATATATGAATCATTTCCTTTAGTAATGTATTATAAAAAAACTTACACTAATGTATTCATAAGTTCATAAACAAAATCAATGTTTCAAACTATTGCGTGCAGTACGAAAAGGATGGCGAAATAGTTAATCATTTAGTAGAATGTGTCCTACGTCATTTAAATGTATTTAAATCTCCCGCCTAATTTGTTTGTAAATAATGTTTTCTATTAAAGCGACATCTGTCGGTAAACGTTGAAATTATTACGGGATTATTAGTTAATGATACTCATTAATAGATGGCAATAGCAGCGTTTATAATTTTCGGTTAAGTGCGCCATCTTACGGTAATAATTTGAATCAGTGTTTTTATTGTTATAGATTAATTTATAGAGATGTCGCTAGTTAATATTAAAATTTTTAAATTATTAAAAATTTTTTTAACTATATACTCCAAATTTTTATTAAAAATTAAACGCAAAAGTATAGAAAAAAAGTATAATTAGTAAATCATTAATTTTTCCTTCACATTTCTTGTAAATTCATACAAAATATTTAAATCAGAATTAATAAAGTACAACGCGCATTATATATATAAAATAATTTAATAATTTATAATAAATAAAAAGAAAAATTAAACGTATTTGAAAGATTTATACACTTATGCCTTCACTGTTGCCAAATATTCATCGTACTTTTTAGCTTGAGCTTGTTGCAATTTTTGCAGCTTTTTCGTTTGTCCTTTGCTGATTTCTTTACCTTCAATGTCATGTGTTGGTAACCCCTGCGAGAAGAACAGATAAAATTAAAACGTACGTTAGATTTAATTTTTAACATACATTCTCATCAAATTTGGAATATTTATCAGTTTCATTCCGAAACATTTCCGATGGGGGAATCTTCTTCTGTGCATCTTTTAAAGCTTGCGCAGCAGCTTGCTCGGCTTTCTTCCTTTCCTTTTCCATAACCTTTTCTAATTCAGCTTTACGTTTAGCTTCCCTTTCACGCAATAGAGTGTTACAATCGACTAGTTTAACAGCACTGGGTTCACCTGTATAAATAAAAATTTATTCCTAAAGGGTTACATTTATATATGAAATATGTAATACCCTCGCGATCTTCTAACCTAACACCAACAAATGGTAAAATATCATCTCGTAATAGGTCACATTCTTTTAAAATGTCATTAGCTTTAAGCGATTTAGCATAGTTCCTGATAGTGTCTCGGAACTTAGCCAAAATTGTTATGTAAGGTAATACAACAGTCTCAAGCTGTAATAAAATTGAAATCGATATAGAATGGTTGGGATAAAGTGGAAAAAAGTTAATTTACATTTGAATGTGTGGAGGAGCAAACTGGGAAGCCGATATTTTCAGATTCCGGTATAGTTCCAAATATTTTTAAAAGATCAGTAATATAAACTCCAATATGGTTCAATAGTAGAGCATTTGGAGGTTTTCTATCACGCATGTAGAGGTTGCTTGCGCTGACTAGGTCACGGATGTTGTCTAAAGCTGTTTTCGTATCGATATTATCTGTAACAATCATGTGAAACTGCGTTAAATTATTCAGGTGCTCCTAAATTAGTTTCGAACGACTTACCACACAATGCAGTGTGAACATTATCTTTCACCTTTATAAATTTCTGATTCAGACCTAATTCTGCTTTCGTCCATTTAGTAAATGTGACATCAGATGTCTGTTGATCGATACATCTTACAATATTTTTAATATTCAAAAAAAATTCCTGTTAAATCGTAAATAAAGTAAATTCAATTAGAAAATTGTTTTGTTACAACTTACGTTTAAACATTTTTCAAATTGTATAGCAATGTCCATAGTATTTGGGCTATAATCTAAGGTATCCTTCCACGAATGCAAAAGGAAAGCAAACCTCAATTGTCTAGCTGTATACTGTGATAAAGCGTCTTGAATCGTAACAAAATTCTTCAACGATTTAGACATCTTGCACCCAGCTATTGTTAAATGTCCAGAGTGCAAGAAATATTTCACCCATTCTGATTCGTTAAAGTAAGCCTATCGAAAAAACAAAATTAGTTTTAATAGAAAATAAATTTGAATTTGGAGAATAATAAATCGTACTTCACTTTGAGCGATTTCATTATCATGATGGGGAAATTTTAAATCAACACCACCTGTATGCACGTCTAAGGTGGGACCGCAAATAGCAGAAGCCATCGTTGAGCATTCGATATGCCAGCCAGGTCTGCCACGACCCCACGGAGATTCCCAAGCTGGTTCGCCAGCTTTACTCTTCTTCCATAAAGCGAAATCGTTAGGAGAACGCTTTTCGTTTTGTTGATCGGTTGTTGTTAGATCACCTATGAAATTGGTGATAAAATTTAAATTATTTAGGTAATAAAATAATAAAATGAGATATACCTTCCCCTTCTTGTAAGGTCTTAGTGTCACCATATGCTTCAGGTACTAATTTAGCATAATGATGCTTATCAATCTTATCAAACCCCGATACATCAAAATACACAGATCCATTCGCTTCGTACGCTAATCCATTCACGATAATCTTTTCGATATATTCAATAATTTCCGGAATATATTCACTAACCCTCGTTAACACATGTGGTCGCAATACCTATACAAGTTTAAACAATATAATCCGTTTAAATTAAACCTCAATTACTTACATTTAACGCATCCATATCTTTGTGAAATTCATTCTCAAATCGATTCGGTAATGAACTAAATATTGCATTATCAACGACGGTACCTCCATATAAACTATCTAACCAATCAGAAAGAGGATCACGACTATCGACTATAAATTGACGCTGAGCACTCTCGATATCTTTCCGATCACCACCTTTAATAGCAGCTTCTAAATCTTCAATCGATTTAGTTAATTTCGTTAATAATTTTTCGTACATTTGTTTCTTATCGGGATCTGTTGTTTCATTCGCGGTAGCTGTAAATTTGTCCATAACTTTTTTGGCGTCATGTAGCACCTCCTCGAGATTATGTTGTTCGTTTAAATATTTCTCATATAAATAATTCTGTCGTGCTCTTTTAATGATTTTATCATCGATATCTGTAATATTCATAACGTAGAATATGTCATACCCGAAATATCCCGATAGGACTCGTCGTAATATATCGAAAGTGATATATGATCTAAAACAAAGTTTTAATAATTAAGGGAATATAATAAATTTGAGTTTTATACCTTGCATGTCCCATATGTGAGGCATCGTAAACTGTAGGTCCACAACTGTACCAAGTGACTCTCTTCCCATTTCGAGGCACGAAAACTTCTTTTTGCCTGGTGAGACTGTTGTATAATTTTAATACGGGAACCTCTTTATTATCGTAGGGGCACCACTTAGGTTGAGATCTTTTAGCCATGCTAAAATTTAAGAAGAATTAGTCACTTCCTTTCCGCAATATGTTCCAGATATGCGTGCGTTTGTTTCTCAGATTCGATTGATAAACTTACATGTTGCGAGATAATTAAGTTAGATCCACTAGATGATAAGAATCTAATACAACAATTTTAGATTTTTAAATTCAAAATTCGATGATACCGATAAAAGCACATTTAAGTCCGGGATATCAGTACAAGCACTAATTTGGATTGCGATGTTGGCATTGGGCAATACGTTGCCAACATCATCAAACATACGCCCGACCTAACAAAGGCAGCCAATACGAAATAAAAAAAATGCTTATTCTGCGTTAAAAAAAAATTAAATTGATTAATTTTCAATAATTAATTTCCGAAATATAATCAATTTAGAATGAATAATTGCGAAACCGAAATTCCCGACGAGTTATTAACACCTGTATCAGTCGCACTTACGTTGCGTCGGATCGTCATATTCTGATGCAATTTTTTAGCTTATTAAGGTATTTACGTTGGAAAAAATACCTTACCTACCTTACTAATAAATTAATATTTAATAAGCTGGTTAAACCGTTCTGATACAGCACCATTTTTCTTGGATAAATCTCTTAAAAAACTGTCGGAATAACGAAGATGACCACACGATCAAATTATTCGTGTTAGAATTACTTAATTGATAGCTTAAAGTGTTATCTATATACATGGAAATGTTACGTATACACTTATATATTTATCTAACAATAATAATAATAATATCTAACAGAAGCAGAAGGATGCAGACTTATTTATTAAAAAAAAACTACAATTTAAATTCTGCTTTATTAAATAGAAATAATTCTGATATACCTAGTTTGTAATTGATAAAAAAATATTATTTTAAAAAATAATCTCTGAAAATACAGGGATTACCGCAATAATCTCGGAATTCTGACGTATTTTATTAAAGTGAGTTATTGATGTTTTTTATTAGCAAAGTTATAAAGGTCGTAAACCTTATTATGTATTTACCATTCCTATATGTTATATGTCTCGTTTTTTATGTACTTACGTAAATTATCTCGAGTTATTTGCATTATTTCATGTTTTTCATATTTACAATTAAAATAGCTGAGATAAGCGAATAAAATACGATTTAAACCATTCTAATGGTGTTTTCATTATTTTAGAAAGATTCTGTAACTAATTAGCTTTAATTATTTAGTTAAAAAAATCAAAATCTATAGAAAAATGCTATTTAAATCAACTGGATATTAATTTATTCGATTGACATAATTAATGTTGAATAATCCTAATATCACAATATTAAAGCAATTCTGATTTTAAAAAAGACCACTATTTAATTAATAAACAAATACAAATTATTTTAATTAATTTAAAAGAATTTAAAAATTATTTTTTTTTT
>SMLS01000444.1:0-15685 GCA_004785975.1 Popillia japonica | reverse complement strand
TTTTTTTTTAAAAACTTAATAAATGAGTGGATTAGTTTCCTCGTAAATAAATATTCATCTATCATCTAAAAAAGAAAACGACTTCCTCTTCTGAACCAGTCTTCTTATATACCTACGTAACTAGCAAGAATTAATAGAGATCGCATAGATATTAGTGGTAGAATTTGGCACAAAATTAGAAAGGAACAAGTCTTCGTCAATCCTAGACGTATCTGATTAATTGAGCGTAGAATTCTTGGAGACAAACTTGAAGCTGCGTGAACGTCGGTCTCTCCTCAGGATTCATCGCCCAGCAATAAGCCATGACAGCGAATCTTAGAATTAATAATTTATTAATTAATGCTTACGATTATTAAATACACTCACAATTCATCCGGGCAATTTATAGGCTGCGCTAGGCGATAACCATCTTTTAAGTAAGCTGCCATTTCGAAAGGATCAATCTCGACGTAAGGCTGTTGAGCTAACGTCGTCAGCTCCCATAATAAAACGCCGAAAGACCAAACATCCGAGCATGGGGAGAAACCCTTTTGCAACAAACTTTCGATAGCCATCCATTTAATGGGGCGATTCTCGTTATCGCCTAAGCAATGGTAATCTGACGGGAATAGATCTCTTGATAAGGCGTTATCTGTCACTTTGATTTTTAATTTATCATCAACTCTATAAAATACAATCCTTTTTTTAATTAAATCCAATTATGTCTATATGAATGAACTTACACGCAATTCCTAGCTGCCAAATCCTTGTGCCATAGATGCTTTTTATGAAGGTACTGCATGGCTTGTATGATTTGCAAAGCCATATCAACCACTTCTTGCGTGGTTAGAGTGTGAGCAACACCCTCAGAATTTAATTTGCACTTTTGTAGAAACACTTTGAGATTCTTGTAAGAGTGGTATGGATATAAGAGGAACGGAGCTGTTTGATCTTCGATAGAAACCCCTAGGATGGTTAAAATATTCTTGTGATTCAAGGAGTACATAAACATTCCTTCTTGAAGGAGGAGAGATATTTGAATTTGGGACGCGTGATCTGTCACAGTCTTCACTAGAACTTCCTCTTCAGCCCCGTTCTCTTCGGAGTAACTTCCTAAATAAACCCTGCCGAAAGTCCCTTCGAGAATTACAGAATTCAATCTAACGCGACATCTAAAACATCAATTTCAAAACATTAGTTAGTCTGCCTTCTTGTCTTAATATTACGAAGTCATACCTCTGTATAGTTAATTCGGCAATCCTCTCCTGCAAATCTTTCGATCGCTCGTCAATTAACGAATAGCTGGGCATCCTCCTGAAGCTCCCGTACGACGAGGTCGAATTCGGATTCCTCGCAGCGTTAGTCACGTACGTCATATGGGCTTGATTGTCGCTAGGATCTCGCCTATCTTTTTTGCCTTTCACGTAAGAGACCACGACGCAAAATGCTAAAGTTGCGATCAAAAAGCCCGCGCAACCGACGGCGATATAAAAAATATTAACCGAATTCGAATTGTACGAAATATTATCGACTAAAACGTGGGTATTCGATAGGCTCTCGATTTTCCGACAAATCTTCTTTCGTCTAAATGTTAGTGAAGTAACGTTCGAATTCGGAGATGTGATATTCACCGTCAAAACGATATTGACTTCGGCGACGACGACGCCGGAACAAGGCAAGGAAACGCTGAATATTTGGGTTATCGTCGGTATCATACCGGTATCACTTATGTTTAATTTTGGTGTACCTAAGGCTAGTGGGTTTGATATGTCCACGTTGATGGTGTAAGGTAGCTGAAATAAAATTTTATTAAAACGATTGTGATTGTGGTAGAGGTTCGTTGATTTACCGGCCTTCCGGAGAGACTTTCCCACGTGAAATGTAAAGCGTCGACTTTCGGGGGGACGGGCACCACGAAGTTTAAAGCGAAATCGTTGATTTTTCCGTTAGTTACGTAATAGAGCTCCATATCTAAACCTAGAAAATTAAATAGATGAGAATTGTATTACATACATATTTAGATTTGGATTAGGGTAAAACGCGCCTGAACGTAAACAAATGGGGACCTTGTGTTTACCTATCTTTGTATACATTCAGGTCGATCGTACCCATTACGCTTGCGCGTTTCGATTTATTTATGTTCGTAATAATAACATTACCGCGATTATTTTGTTTGTTGAATAAAGCTTAAATATGCATTATTTTAGTACTTACCTAGTAATTTTTGAACCTCGTCCGAATTTAAGTACATATTCATGTAGGAATTGACGAAATCACCGGAAACACTCCACCAGATATAGAGGCAGAATTTACAAACGAGATTCGTATACATGTTGTTCGCATTTTACGCTCGATCTACTATTCGAATTGATCCCTTCATTATCGTAAGCCGTTTTCGGGTATTTTAGAATTATATTTAGCGACATCTAACTACCGCCATGCCTGTTTGTGTCGTGTTGCACTTCTTCGAATCTGAATCATTCGTACAGGCGAACCAACGCCCGGAGATTTAGATGCGTTCGTTCCGAGAGAGTACGAACTTCGTTCGTAGACCTTACCCGATTCTAAACGAGGTTGACTCAAATTATAATTTTATTATAATATAATATATACCTATATACAACAAATAAATAAAACTATCTTAGTATAATAAATAAATTAATGTTTCTTGTTGCAATTAATTTGATCTGTTCGTATGAAGTAAGCTCTGCTAATCGAATTCTTATCCAGGACCGAATATGCCTTCTCCATGGTTTCGATCGATGGCTTCCTAGATCTGGTTAAAATCCAAGCGTTTCCTGCAAATTATCTCGTTAAAATTATGAAATAATTTTTAATAGTCTCGATCGAATCTTACTCGTGCTGAATATTCCGAATTGATTACACGACCAGACTACGGCGTAATTTTCATAGTCCGTGTCCAGCACCCAATAGGGAGCGTCAAAATTTACTGGAATTATATATTATGTCAGAAGATTGTTTAGATTTTTTATTAATGCAATTCTACCCGGTAATGAAGGGAAATTCACCGTTAATTTAGCTTCGTCGTTTCGGCCAACCAAAAAGGCGTTACCCTCGATCATAGATCGGATACCAGTTCTAAAAAATTCTGTATATTTTGACAACACCATAAAATTTAAACTCACATCGAACTAATTTGCTGATTGACGACGTTAATTTTGCCATCGGCCGTGGGCAGATAATCGGCTGTAACGCATTTTCCACCGAACTCGAAGAGGGCGAAATACCTCTCGGCTTCGTACCATTTTCCGATATACTAGATTATAACAAAGATTGTGTAATATTTAGAAAGTAATTATTGTTTTTTATTTTTGTTGCAGGTCTATCGAGGATTTGAGGAATCTCGATTGCTGGTAAGGCTACGTGAAAATTAACTCACCTTAGCGACGTCGAAATCTTTAACAGTTTCTAAATGAGGGCATGGTCCCAGAAATGGCACTTGCGAATAAACTGCACTCGCAAAGATGGTTACAATTAAATATCTCATGGTTGCTATTTGCATTGTCGAAACCAAATAACTTATTCTGCGGTGAACACAACAAATTTATATTTTATAATTTAAATAGAGAAAGACCGTTCAATACTGGATATATTAGATCCAGTGGCTGCACTTACCTCTGAGTAGGTCGTATTAACGGTTCTTAGCTGACACAGTTTATATAGTCTCGATGATATTACCTAGATTTTATTAATTCGTTAGTATCAATTTGCGAACGATTAATTGCGGGAAAACTTTCTAACTAATTAAGAAGGATTAGCGGGATATAAATTCGAATTCAAACTATGTACATCGTGGGATTAGCGCGGAAAAAGCCGCCTGCCATCTCTCAAAAAATAATCAAACTCTTCGAAGTTAATAGCGAAGACGATGTAATAGAAATCTTCTGGATTTAATTCCGCGATTTAATCCGAAGGGGGCTCTAGTGAGGTTTAATTCGATATAAGTATTAATTTTTTGAAATTATTACGAGTTAGCGAGTCCTGTCGTAATTAATATTCAACTCGCACTCAAGGTCCTGTTACGAGCGTTAATAATGAGAAAAGTAAATGGAGTGTACAAAACTAACATTAAACAAAACTGTTTACGACTTGTATGTAGGTAATAAATATGACGTTTTGACTTTTTTCAGAGATTTATACGAATTCCCTGAATACCCGAGATAAGTTTCTTACCGTGCACGCAATCCTGGATGTTCCTCTATCGGTCGCGAAAATTATTTCGTATACATATGTACCTATAAAATTTTTTCCTTAAACGGTGTCGATGAATATAAACAATTATTAATGTGACGTAAGGACGTTTTCAAGATGCAAGGTTAATGCAGACTGAACTCTAACGTACCTATCCTTTATGTGAAATATCATCGGAATTATTACGCGTCATACACACAACACTTACTTTTTATTTTTGCGAAAGTTGCGTTACATAACCTCATAAATTATTTATAATATAATCGCACTTACTATTGTGACATTATACGACTCGAACGGCGGAGGTGTTAAATTTAAATATTAAAGAATAAAGTTCAGGAAGTTTTGGTATTATCTTTTTTATTTAAATAATACTGACCTTATTAAATTATCTAGAACTAAATAAAAACAAGCAAAATTCATATTTTTTATTAAATATACTTAAATTATTATATTTACAACATTTATTTACAAAGTCTACCAAAATATGAAATTTTCACCATCATATTTGTACCGCGCACATTATCTAAGAACGCATTCTTGAGAGAAATAAAAAGGAGAGATGAGAAAATAAAAGGAGAACTAGCGAACTTATCTTGTATGTTACTCTCAACTAAAAACACAAAAAAAAATATGATTTCTCGAAGTAATAATTAAATTCGAAACGTCGAAGAACAAGTAATAATTTAGATTTTTCTTTTAAAAGATAGAGAGAGAAAAATAATTATAATGATGCATCATTACATTAGTGGCCCTAAATGTTATTTCTTTGGTGTGTATATTAAAAAAATATACGTTAATATTTAATCCAGTTTTATATTAAAAACCATAAGAATTCAAGAAATATACATATGTTACCATACAAAAATAAAAAATCCTTGCCATACATTTATCCCGACGTGTCGCCACAAGTATTTTTCATTTTTGTATTCGCACTAAATCTACTTGTGATGTATATGAAGGGCAACAAATTTAATATAATAACTCATCACTAAAAAAAATATATACATATCCTTCACGCTACTCTTTTACATTCGGTCCAGCCGAATTCTTATTTATACATATACATATATATATTTAAAAAAACAAAACAATTCTTCCTATGTAAAGTCCGTCATACACATCACAGCATAGATTTTTAGGTACGGAGTCAATTGAACACAACATTGGCTGGATACGTAAATACTAAAGTACTATAAGGAAAACTTATAGCTCCCGTAAATTTGATCGAAACATCATGTCAAATTTATCAGGGCTTCATCAGGAAAGGCACTTACGGGCACACGATATCACAAAATGGGCCTAACCAGTCGTTCCCCCAAGTCATATACGACTGTTGTTATTCCCATTAAAAAAAAACATTTTTATAGATTCTTAACAAAAAAAAAAAAATATATTTTCGACCTATGGCTTCTAAGGCCTGGACCTGATCGTAAGTGGAATGTGTACTATTTGAGCTCGTGCATGTTTTTGCTCAACAGTAAGTTGTTATGAGGTCCTGATAAGTGTCTGATTAATTCAGGTAGAGATTCAAAAGATAGCGGGCAGAAGCAGCAGTTGAATCTGCCGACGTTTCCCTCGTTCGATGATATGACATTTCTATGCACAGAACACAAATGTTTCAACAAGTGAGCTTTTTGCTTGAACATAGCTACACATAATCGGCACGCGAACGGTTTTTCACCGGTGTGTACTCGGAGATGAGTCTTCAAATTCCAAGACATTCCAAACTGTTTCCCGCAATATTCACAACGGTATTCCCTAATTTGCCCCGTTGGACCGACCTGCTTGCTGCTCCCCGTAGCGTGCGATGTCTCTGTCGAATCCTCTTGGGTACTCGACGAGAACGAGGACGGTACTACGTCCCTGGATTCTTCGCCGCTCGGCGACGGGTTAACTTGCGTTTGGCAGAGGGACCAAGCTCCCCAAGTCGGGTCAAAAGCTTGGAACGATTCCGACGGGATATTCTGATCTGCGCTGGGAGGTCTGTACTTGACCACGACGTTGTCGCCGGGACCGGTGTCCGCGTGTTGACCCGGCGTCGGTGTGTGAGTCCTATCAACTAGAAAAGGTGGTGCTGAGAGAGATAGTGGGTGATGAGCTGCCAATAGGGGGTGTTGCAAGTTCTTAAACCGATGGTGATGGGTGCTCTCATCGATGTACGATGGTGAGAATGGTACGAAAGGTGGATTCTGTGCTGGGGAATTATGAAAGCCTGGCCTTCTTTTTCGATGCGGCGTAACTACGTAATTATCCGGACTTTGTACTAAAGAGATCAATTTTTGATCACCTATAGGCGGTTTTAATTGAGATATATCCTCTTGCTGCTTTAATTCTATAGGCTCTATATATAGGGGTTTTCTTTTTACTCTGTGATGGTGGTACTGTGATAGTTCGTGTACTTTCGGGGCTATCTTCACTGTCGATTGACCGATTTTCAAAACATCCGGATTCGTTTGATCCGTTTTCTGCAAAAAAATATAATGGAGGGAGTAGGGAAAAGTGATAGAATAGGTTTAAAAACTCACTTCTTTGCTGCCATCTTTGTCGTTGTCGTTGCTGTCGTCTATGGATTTCGTGTTTAAGGATAAATTAACCGGGTTAGGTGAACTACTTTGCCCTTCCGATACGGCGCTATCTTCGAGATCATCGTCTTCGTCATCTTTTATCTCTCCCTCCTCCTTCTCGTCGTCGTCGACCGACTCGTTCTCCTTCTTCACTAATACTTGATTGATAGAATCCGATTCCGAATGCGTCCAACTGCTGGCATCATCCGATTTCTTATTGTCTTCCGTCGAGGATTCCCATACGCCGGACTTGATTTGCAGTAATTCGAATAATTCGCGAATACTTTCTAATTCACTAGACTGTAACAAGCGAGAATTATTTTATTTTTTATGTTTTGGTTTTCGTGGTCCGTTTTGGACGCGTGCGATTGTACGGGAATTGTTTATGTACGGAGGATTTAAAATTGTTTAGGTTTGCGGCTGTTACGTGCGTGTAGCAGCAGCAGCAACAGCAGTAGTATATGTAGTGGTAGTAGTAGTAGTAGTACATAGAGTAGTAGGAAGTTGATGCGTATTATATTTATAAACTGAGTCATATTTTTTGTGACCTACCTTAACGCAAGCTTGTCCGTGGTATAGGAAATCCAAAAGGTGTCTGAGATGGCAGCTCTTGATGCCCGGAATAAGGACGACACTCGGCCCGTGTGCGTGTACGCTCTCCCCAAGAATCCGTCTAACTAGAGGACTTGCTGAAGCCATTATCAATTTATGTGCACTTAAAGCTGTTTTGTCATCACATATGAAGGTCATATCTGCAAAATTTTCTGATGAGAAGCAAGTTTTGATTTCGTCTACAATCGTTGCATGGTGTTTGCCATAATGTAAGGTCAATAAGCCGTGGGGTTCTTGTTCTTCTGAGTACATGGCGGGTGCTAATTACAAATTTAAGAAAATGTCACCTGCAAAGAGAAACAGATTACAGAAAGATGGATTGATGTGTGTGCGTGTGCCGAGTCCAAAACCGCGCGCGGTTTAGAGTCAGTTACTAAACAAAAAGAAAAGTCCGATTTTAAATTGGAGTTTTTAAATTTGAAGGTCGTTTTCTGACTGTAATGGGAGATGTTAATTAAGTTTTGTTGCCTAAACGTTCAAGTATATTATATACACACACATATATAATATATACATATACATTGATACGATTGTATCATTCGTTACGATGTTGTATATTGTATCTATGTATATAGGTACATAAAATGCTAACAACATTCTTGTATGTATGCGAGTGAGTATATTTGCTGCCGTCACGCCTTACTTACAGGTGTTCATTTGAATTTGCAACACTTTTAGGTAGATATAAGAGTCTTATTATGAGAGATACTTTCAATTTCATTTTAAATAGGAACGGCGGGTGTATTGCGCGCGATCATCTATTTTCCACTTCTATTTTAAAGTTTATCCGTTCGAATATTTCACTTTTATTATCGCACTTTTCTTATCCGCACCGTTTTCGTTCGGGGATTTGCACAATTCACTGTCGCTTAATTTTTTGCGCGTTCCATTTTTAATCTGGTTTCTTTTTTGAGAACGGATGGAACGAATCAACAAGTAGTCTATGCGCATGTTTAGCTGGTTTATAGGTAGATTGTGTGTATTGGTCCTACTACTACTCACCTATTGGGCACACGCGAGGATTGCATTCGCGGTATTCCCGCTAGCACTGGAAGACGAGCACGCAGCCATAGCTTCTCACAGCACTGCTCAACTGTACTAGAACGGTACGAATCTGCGAACCACTGCGAACGGCCTGCCTTCGTGCCTTGTGGATTATATTTTTGGGCCACGACTATCGACACAGTGTTGCGACACAAATGAAAGTAAAAGTGAACAAGTACGAGCCTTCAGTTCAGAACCACCGCGGCTGTATGGTATTATATGTGTTAATAAGGCGAGGGTACTACCACACTTATCCGGTATTAGGACAGGCATGTCACCCTCCCGTAATGGTTGGGGTCCGCGGAGAAAAATTTCGAAAAAAATAATCGGGCCTAATTTTCTCTGTCTGTGTATTATGTTGTATGCTGCTGTATTTTTATTAATTGCATCGGTTTTAGTTTGGCTTTAACTCTCGGGATCGCACATAATACTACTAGTTCTTAATTTCTCCCTTTACTTTCCCCTCTTTTCTCTTCACATCCCCACTCTACGCCGCTATGGTTTTTTTTCCTATTGCTAGCTCGCTCGCGAGCTTCTCTTTCTTTATTCAAGGTCGAACGAATCGGGCGGCTAGCTTCGAGAGCTGACTCTCCGAGTTTGAGTCGAGGAAAACTTTTTTGCTTGCTTGTCGCACTCTCGCACAGGCAGCAGCAGGCGGCAGCATTTGGCAGAGGCATAGCAAGCATAGCTGGCGTAGTGTGTGTACAGAGCATTAAAGTGTGTTTCTATTTTAATTCTCGCAAGTGTGTGTTTGGTCGGGCGATTTTGCATTCGGCCAGTCGGCCATTCGGGGATTGCGACTTGCATATCGCGCTATGCCGGGCGCAGAGCGCGGAGCGCTCGCTACTGCTACTCGCTACAACACAGACAGACAGACATCGTCCGTGTCTGTTTGCTTGCTTTCACTGAGCGAGCAGCCAAGGAGACTCGTCTTAGCGGGGCCCGCACAGGGGCCACAAATGGACTTTCACAATACACGAATCGTAGAGGGGGGACCTGTTGTATAATACCGCCGCAATATATACCTTTATAGCGCTACAAATAAAAAGATCTATCGGAATCCGTATTATTAATCTAAACTTGTTCATTTCTGCCCTTTGTTATTTGGAACCTTGAAGACTGTCCTTTCTTTCACCTTCACATCCTACCTCTTGTCTTAATTAGGAGTTACGTCATGTCTATTATACATTCGCAAGCTCCCGTTCGTTCGACAATCTAAACGACTTAACCTACAATATTAGGGTACGCAGATCCGCAGATCTAAAATAGACGAATACCCAACCTACATCGGCCGCTCGCAACGGCAAAATATCAAAATGCTCATTTTTACGTTCTCGGAGATAGATTTTTTTTTCTTTTCTGTTATGGGGAAATTCGTATTTGTAGCCGCTCCTATCTTGTACGTATTTAAAAGTATGTAAATCGATAGCGTAGGTCCGGGAGAATTCGATCAGTTTTTGTTCCGACTTATTTCGTTCTCATTCTTTCGTACTACCTACAAAATTAATAAAGATCATTCGAAATAAACAGACAGACTCGAAATGTAACGAAGGAGCCGAGTCGTTTCTCGTATTATTAATGGCGAGTGCTAAATTCGCACTCGCATAAGATTTAACACGTTTAAAGCCTGAAAAGTAGCACACCGGTTTAAGCGCCAGTTTTATTCATGTAATATACTATTGTTATGTTAGTATTACGTTAAATGCAAGAGAAAGTATTTATACTGTAGAGCACTTTCACTATCTCGTAACATAGTTCCACATTGGCCCTAAAACGAATACACGACCAGCTGTGAATTTCGGCTCGTAGTTTTTCGAAATGTACTTTTCGACGCATCCGATTGTAGATCTTTGTCATAAATTAACCGTTTACATGTCGTCGTAATGCGACAAGCAAACAGATGCGATAAGTAAATAGTATTAATTATTTATATGCAACATTACAGAAAGTCGACTGGCAAAAGGAATACGATGTGTGACATAATATGCAATGTTTATGTTTCATTTTACACGATGCAGGATCGTAACGGGCGATTTTAGGTTTGAACGCCTTAGCTGTTGAATTTAAATTGTTTATCGTTTGAACGCGTTTATTACTGGTTCTCTAGCCCGAACATGCCGAGGAAACATCTTGAATAACAGCCGCGTAAACGGAGATTTACTATAGAAGCATAATATTGTTATTTACACCTCTTCTTCTAGCAGTACGGCGCTGATAATTGCGTGCGTCGCGTTAAAAAAATGTACGTGTTAAAATATGGTGGCCTCTCTAAAATAAATAAGTAATAATATTATATTCAAATGGAAATAATATAGATGCTCGTAAATAAGAAATGGCGTAACACGGGCGAGTATAATATTAAGTAATTGATCGTTTTATGTTCATATGCTTGCCCTCGAGACTGATTTTACCTGTTTGAAACCTTCAAGGTCTCTACATTGTAGGGGAAGTGAAAGTGGTCTTGCTTGACTGATACTTGCAACTCGGTGAGAGAGATAGCCACTCATCTTGACATCTCTTGGTTTCGCTAAAACCTATCGCGAATAAAATCATGAATCCGAAATACCCTCGTTACCTTCCCCTCCCCTCTCTCTTGTTCGCGTGGTCTATTGCGAGCGCGGGTACGGTGAGAAGCGTACGCGAAAAGGAGCAAGAAAGAAAGAAAGAATAAGAAAGAAACGACGATGATGTACTGTGTACAAGTAATCTTGTCCAAACTGTCGACGATAACGCCAGTTGACAATAAACGTAAAAAAATGAATCGAATAAATCTATTTGAAGGAAAGTAACTGCGAAACGCGTAGTAGGGGGAACTTACATAATTTGATATGGGTCGATAGTCACATAGCAATTGTTAAAGTACAGCGCGCACATAAGTCTTAGAATCCTTGCATCCTTGAAATCTGGTACATCCGTCCCACCATTCTTTTATTACTAATCATCGCACAATTTACGAATAAGTGTTATAACCTTACCAGCGCCATTATTTAACGAAAAAATATGTATATACATAACATAGATACGTATGTATGTAGTTTTACCCGGCTACTAATATGTTAAATCCATTTCTAAGGTCTCCACAAATGTAAATAGGAAGAAAAAACGTGTTAATATTCGTTTGCGGAAGCTGGCATCGTTTTGTGAATCGTTCAAAACGCAATCATAACGTAATTAGTGGCTTTTTAGCGAATGGCATTGTCTGCGTTGGGGACCATTATAACATAGAGGAGTGTGGATCACAAGGAAATCGCAGTTTTTATTTTAATCGTTGTTCTTGAGAAACAAATGATGATGTTAGCGCTAGATAGAGAGAGACCTGATTATAACATGAACACGAAATTAGCCTGTTTTTTTTGCCTTCTTATTCAATAGCTACGAAGGTCATCAAGTGGATGAATTAGAAATAGTTTGCATACATACATAGATACATACACACAGCCAGCCATATTGAATAGCTAGTTAAAAACTGGGGAATAAAATTTTTTAGATATTTCATGTAATTGTAATTACTCATCGAGAAATGAAAGGAAATGACATAATCTAGCTTTTAATTAGCAATTATTTCCGTCACGTTATAGTTCGGCTTTTTCGATTTATTAATGAAATATTAGTCAGTATGGTACACAACATCTTTCTAAATATCACGCAGACTGCATTACGATTACGAATAATTACGCGTTATATATCGATTTGTTCTTACATAATTATTACATTAGCATTACTCTTATATCAAGGTGTGTACTTTATGTAAATAAAACGTTACAAACAATAATAATATCTAGCATTAATAAAAGCTAAACTATTCAGTATTACATGTTAATTATGCAATCGTTTATCCGTAAGGAATATTTTTCCCTTCTCGTTATTATCACACATTCTCGGTTGCGTGGCGCTCTGCTCGGCGTCGTGAAATAAGATTTTAGGGAATCGCGAAACTGCCGAATGCGTACAGTTAGGATCATTAAAAAATAAACTTGTTCGGTCCAGATTTTCGTGACCGTTACTGTACATATATAAACCGCAGTTTAGAATTGGCAAATACATACATACATATATGAAACCTATACCGGTAGTTTATTGTAAACAATACTGGCATCCAATTTCAACCTCCTGTCATTCAATATATACGCACAATCTCGTTTTAAAAATAGTAGCGCCTTTAGCAGCCGCGAAGCATCACTAAAAATTCAAACCGTTTGAGGCGATCATTGAAATATTTTTATTGATATTCTCTTGCAAGGTCAAAGAAATGTCAGCACGTAACGTAGATAGGAGGATATTGTGACACATGCATAGCAGATTATATATTATCTTATCCCAGGTGTTCTGTGGTCTGTAATGGTATCAATTGCATTCTAGATTAATATTTGCACACGCTATTATGCAATTTGATTTGTTTTCAAACTTGACGATGCTTTTAAATTAAACCAAGTTAAACAAAAAATCCTAGGAGTTAATTAGGACAGGAATGTTAAACAAACTTTACAATACTACGGCTTTCATTATATCTATCTATTTAGAATAGACAATTTGTGAAATAAAGATGTAGAAATTCCCCCCGTGGCGTCTGTGTGTGTGGATGTGTGTACTATATAGTTAGGAAAAGAGGTTACTATAGAGCTGAAAATAGATATTTAGCTGCATTATTTTCGCCCAACGAATTTAAACATATTTTCGTCGTTTGATACATATTTTTAAGTTAGTTCGTATATGATGTACGCATTCTAGTGTTTAAATTAATAATATAATAAAATCCTTAGTGTACGTATAAAGGAATCGGTTACGAACATATGGGCATCCGTCCCA
Source organism: Popillia japonica (assembly GCA_004785975.1). Taxonomy (NCBI): domain Eukaryota; kingdom Metazoa; phylum Arthropoda; class Insecta; order Coleoptera; family Scarabaeidae; genus Popillia; species Popillia japonica. The sequence goes on along the minus strand of SMLS01000444.1, from coordinate 2,465 downwards.
AGGCTGCAATTTCACAACTAAGAGGACAAGAAAAGCCGTGCTGACCCCCATGCTTTTTATATTAGAGGATTCGTACACTCGTTTATATTCACCTAATAGAAAAATGATTCAATTTAATAATTCGACTAAATATTTAATAACGCCGTCGATACCGTTACACATTGTAATGGTATTTATGTATTTAAGCTGGAATTAGTGACTAAAGGTTCACATAATCCACAACAGTGACTTTCACCAAAAGTACAGACTTGTTACGTAACAATTATGTTCACACATAGAAGGTGGATTCAATATTAAAAATTGTTCACACAGCCTTAGTATTATTATTATTATATTATTTAATCGATCTTAATTTTGATTCTTGTACATACATATATACATCATTTGATTTTAAACCTTTTCTACATCGCTTTTACGTACAGAAATGTTGCATTGTAATTCGTTTAGTTAACCAAGGTTGTATCAAGAGTTTCGGTGCCACTTTATTATACACCGTCGTTAGAAATACTGTAGACTACATACATATACAGAGTGCGTCCGAAACCGTGTTCGGTTTAATTAATTCGGGGGATAAAAACTTGTGAGCGTACGTGTATACGTGAAACGGAGGGAAAAATGATAAAATAATGATTCTGCTATGCTCGGACAAAAGTTGTACTCCTTAGATAATCTTTGTCTAAGAACTACAACATCTACACTAATTATATATGTCTATGTTATTATTCAAGGTCACTTAGACGATATCGTTGATAGGTATTACATAATTATACACATAAAGTGTACAGAAAACAAAATATAACATTCTTTTTTATGATTTAGAAGGTTCCCCACAACTAAGTTGGCAAGTGAAGGTTATATTATTTAAATTCTTATTCTATCACTATAGGAGCTTGCGTTTGTTCTATCTGCTCGTAAAAAAACGCTTTCTTTTCTGCATATGTAATTGTGAACATCATCGATTAGAAATACTATCATCTAACCTTGATTAGAAGTTTAAAATAAATATAAAATTACGAAAAGTGCTATTAACGCTTACATATTTATTGTGCGTTATAAAGACAACTCGGATACGTATGTATGTATGTATGTATGTAGTGAGATACACGCAGATATAATGTAGAACAGTAGAGGAGCATAATAATACTATTTGAATATGTAGAGCGCCTACAATTGCTTCTATAAATATAACTGGTTATATAATAAAAACAGGCAATAATGTTCTACCATTACCGGTATGTACGTACAGACAGTTTTGAAAGTTATTGTTTCCATAATGATACTAATAAAAAATCCTATCGAATATTGATGAGCGCCAGTGTATTTTCGAGATATTTTGGGGCGGTGCTCCGTCTGGTTTTTCGAAAAATAATTAATAATTAAATGAACTTACGTGTTTTGAAGGAATATTATATAACTTTTATATAACATCACTAACATCCACTCTTCGAACTCGATTCTTTTTCAATGAATTAGTTTATTACATTAACTCGATTTATCTTCATCTATTGTTCACAATAAATTAACTTTAATTCGCGAGTTTCTATGTAGAATTTCGTTCGCATACTGTTTTAACTTATTTATTACCAAACACCGAATACATACTATACACTGTCTTAACTTTCGAAATTGCGGCTACATCATTTTCTAAAACGTGTTCAACATCGTACTGTCTCAGCCGCGTGAAACTGAATAGAGCGATTGGCCATAACTCTTACCCATTCTACTTCCTTACCCTTAGCCCGAGATTAGGGGTGGTGATTACCTTCTCCTTTTGTGCGACGTTTAGCATCATTATTACTACGGTCGCATATTTATTTGAATTAAAACAAACGAATTGTCTTTTTATTAGTTTATTGATGTCCATATAGATTAACACATTTTACATTCATTATACACATATTACATTCATTTCCAATTAGGTATGTAGAATATATCCGGTCAAATCAGTATTAGATACAAATCTAAGATCCGTTCGCAATTCACACACCAATTACAGTCATTTAAGGGAATATCCCCCGAATCCAAATCACCGAGCTGCTATAACATCGAAAGTTTTTTTATTTGCAACTACGTACACCGACTACAAGACCGATTTCTTTAAAATCAACCAAAATTAAAATTTAGAGATAAACTTGCGAACAACTTGAAGGTAACTCGGACAGGCCCTAGGCTCGTCAGATCGCTGTCTGAGTTGGGATTTTCTTACACCGATTCATGATTCCGGACAATGAAAGACGATTGATTAGAAAATGTGGAAAGGAGACCGATATGCCGGCATACTGAGTCTCTTTCGGAAGAGGTAGTTTCGTGTGCGTTTGAGGAGTTTTTCCAACTCCGTGAAGTGATGATTATCCCTGAGAGTTTGCGACAAAGGACTCGGCCTGCACTCAATCGTAGTAGGAGATAGTGATTCATTCACGATATTATATCGAAATCGTAGTTTCGAATCGGGGAATACCCCCCCC
>SMLS01000036.1:0-12687 GCA_004785975.1 Popillia japonica | reverse complement strand
GCCCTTCTTTGCAGTCGCTCCAAAAGGTCCCTGTTCTTTTTTATCACCAAAGCATGCGACCAGGCTGGGCTAGCGTAGGTGATTTGGGATTGAACTACCCCATATAACGCCACTTTCTTTTTGTAAGCCGGTCCCCCTACATTAGGCATCAGTCTTGTTAAAGAGGCTAGACTACTTTCCGCCTTCTGAACTGCATGTTGAATATGAGGTATAAACGTTAGTCCGTCGCTCAGTATGACACCTAGATATTTCAGTTCCTTCTTGGGAAGGATTTTGTTGCCCAGTATGTTAAAACAGATGTTGTCGCGTTTTCTCGGTCCCTTAAGGATTGCAGCTTCGGTCTTATGAGGAGCTATTTCTAGTTCGTGGTCTTTCATCCAGGCTGCTATGACTTCAAGTGACTCATTACTTTTAAACATAAGATCTCTTTGGTCTTCGGCCTCTACTATTATGGCGAGATCGTCAGCGTATGCCAATGAAGTTACTCCTTCAGCAAGTTCTAGTTCAAGAACCCCATCATATAAGATGTTCCAAAGTGTGGGGCCTAACACGGAACCCTGTGGGACACCTGCACCCACATCCAGCTTGGATTTGCCCAGGATGACCTTCCGCTCCTTAAAGTAGTCCACGATGGTATTCACCAGGTATATCGGTATCTTCTTGCTTATCATAGCTGCTATAATCCGGTTCCAAGAGGCCGAGTTAAAAGCGTTTCTAATGTCGAGAGCAACTACAGCCACCCATCTCTCCTTGGACTTCCTAACTCTGTCTACGACCGCTCTTATTGCGTGTGTTGTAGATCGCCCTTTAACGAAACCAAATTGCCTCGTAGACAGACCTCCATGTTTACCAAGCTCCGTTTCTAGTCTATCCTTAATCATTCGCTCATATAGCTTGCCAAGAGCGCTTAGCAGACATATCGGTCTATAGGACGCAGCCGAGTGCATAGACTTTCCCTTCCATAACAGGATGACCTTTGCTTCCTTCCAAGTTCTCAGGAACTCTTGGTTTTTTAGGAGCTGGTTCAATACATCTAAGAGGACGTCAGGGATCGTACGGATTAATGTTACAACAGCCTCTGTAGATAGTTGATCGACACCTGGTGCTTTGCCAGTCTTCATTTTTGCAGCAGCGCTCGTCATTTCTTCTTTCAGGAAAGCAGGAACCCGCTCCGCTGTCTGGTTAGAGACCCGCAGTTCCGGTGTTTCTGTCTGGAAAAGCTCCTTCACAATTGTCAGCTGTTTACTCGTGGTTGGACGGTACGGAGGTGGTAGTCTTCCTAGACGGCGCATGATTATTTTATACCCGTCTCCCCATATATCATTTTCCAGCTCATTCAATAGTTCTTTCCACTTGTTTTTCTTTGTATTTAGGATCATGCGTTTGAGTTCTGCTCTGGCATGCTCGTATGCAATTTTTAATCCCGGCTCCTTAGACGCTGTACGATGGTTTCTATTCGCTCTGGTTAGAATACGGCGCAGTCTGTTGCATTCCTTTCTCTTATTTTCTATTTCCCCATTCCACCAGTATGGAATGTTTCTGTATTCCTCGGCAACTGAAATGGTGCACACACGATTTAATTTATTTATTATTTTCACGAATTTGCCCGGAGACGTATGTACTCGACTATGCGAGAAATGCTGCTTCACTTTGGTTGCAAAGAGATCTTTGTCGAGAAACCTGAATATACGTTGGCTCTTACCTCGGGAACCATTGCCCTGCTGCACTTCAAAGTATATATAATTATGGTAGGTAAAAACTTCTCCAGATAATACATTCCACTCGTGGATGTGTCTTGTCATTGCTTCACTTGCCCAAGTGATGTCTATGTGTGATTTGCTGTTGCCTCTTTCGAATGTCGGTTCATCGCCCAGGTTTAATGCGTTTAAACCTAGTTCTGCTGCCCATTCCACAAGAAGTTCTCCCCTGGCGTCAGTAATAGGAGAGCCCCACATTGGCGATTTGGAGTTGAAATCACCAGCAACAACCGCGTCAAGACCTGTCGCTCTGATGTCATTTGCCAAAGCGTCTATGAATGCTTTAAAATCATCCAGAGGTATATTAGGGGAACAATAGCAGGCATACATGCACCAACTTTCCCACTTTTTACATATGTAACCTTCCCCTAAGGAGAAGCTTTGGATACCCACGTTCTTATTTTTTATGTATACAGCGACGTTTTGTTTTTTATCCAGGAGATAGTTGTGATACAAGGAGATCTTGACATTTGGTTCGCTTATGAGGACGATGTCGATGTCTTTTTCGCATACTGTTGCATAGAGCATGTCGTGCGCTGCCCTTCCCCTCCCGAGATTTACTTGCAGGACCTTAATGTTAATTTTGGCTAGCGGTAGTTCCCTTGCCCGCTCTTCTTGTGTTGATCTCGGCTCTCAACAGTTCTCTAAACTTCGGGCATTTGGTCGAATCTGTACGATGCCCCTTGCAGCGACATGCAGAACAGAATTCGTCTCCTCTACAGTCTTTAGCTATGTGACCTGGTTGGTAGCACTTCAAGCACAAATTTGATCGGTCTTGTCCCGTACACTCCTGCCTCCTGTGGCTGAATTCAAGGCATTTGAAGCACCTCACCACTTCAACCCTTTCACGAATTCTACAGTCAACCCAGCCTATTTTGATTTTACCACGACTCACCAGCATGTTACCAGCTGCCTTGCTAACTTGCACCGTCGCGGCTTGGTTTCCATCCCTCGTCGGTCTCATTGAGCTGACTCTGACCGTGTGCGCACTTCTGTTTCCCACCGAGATTCGTATTGCGTTTTCCACGTCTTCCTTTGTTAGATCCGCATCTACATCTAAGACGTGTATTGTTGTCTCACTAGTAATAAGGCTCACTTTATTGTCCATTTTTTTTACAAATCGCATCTTTTAGGACACCAGCTTTTTGTCTGTCACCTCTAACTTCCAACAAGAGGGCGCCGTCTTTTGTTTTCCTGATGGTTTTCACCTGGACACCTACTTTTTCAAGATTCACACAATTTTTGACTGACTTTAGTAAGTCTGCGTATTTAGTATTTCCGCTTTTCACTACGACTTTTTCGGTGACAGGTCTACGTGTTACCGGTTCCTTGGAAGCTTGTTTTCTCTGTGTAGAGATCACAGAGATGTCCACCGTATCCAGTCTGAAGATATATTCGCATATTTTCCTCGTGTACTGCGGGTTTAGCCCATCCGATACCAGGAGATTCAGATTGCCTGATGGGTGATTCTGATAGATTCCTTTAAATTCCTTTAATATGTTGTAGGCCTCCTCGATGTCATTGATGCCGTCCTTATTTATATGCAAGGGTAGTATGTATACCGATGTTGTCTTCTCTACAGCTTCTTTATCTCTGATCTTCGTTGCCGTGGTGCTGGTTAGGAAATCGATATGTCCCTCATTTCTTTTTGCTAGGTCTAAGACCGCCGGAAACCTCATTGAGATATTGTCTACCATTATATTCGATTCCACATCACGGGGATCCATAAGTATGGCGCAATTACCATCAGAATTGAGCACAGCTTGATTCATATTCCGCGTCTGAGTGCGACTGAACAAGTCGCTCGGCCAATCCATATCTAATGCGTGCGATATATTTTGGAAACCCCGATCAATTGACAGTGCTTCCAAAACATTATTGCGTAGTTCTGTATCTCTTTTTGCTTTCTCCAGTTCTATGTCGTCCCAGTTAGTCTGAGTACCTACGGTGGTGGTCGAGATTTCGATATTTGGATAATAGGCCGGTGTTTGTGCGTCCTGGGCTGAGCCGCTACCCTCCGGCCCAGGCACCGTTCTTTGTTCTGGTGGGGGGCCGCATGCCTGCATCTTGTAGGACTCTACCTTGTCTGACATTTCCACATAGTGTGTTTTAAGAATGTCTACCTTTTTATTAGATTTCCCACTATGTTTACCAATTCTCTAGTGGCAGCCTTGATTTCCGTTTTCGTTTTGGTGCTTTCCTTCACCAATGTCTTTAGTTCTTCGGTCTTATTGTTTAGTTTCATCATGAAGGTTTGGACTTCCGGCAACTCCTTGCTCAAACCGCCAACCTTTGCATTCGCGTTTTTTATTTCATCCCTCTTTCTTTTTTTCTTGGCTGGGCTTTCTGTTAAAGTGTAACTAACGTCTCCTTGACTTTCATATAATCTAAAAATAGGGCTAGTCGACATCTCCTCGTCTTGTACATACTATTAAATTTTGTATTTTCCGTATAATTATTAATAAGCGTGCAATATATTGGATTACTAAACTAATATGTAATGTTAATAGTTGTATTAATAATAATAACTTACAAGATAAGGAACGGCACTTGGATGGCATGTGAAACCACTGACAATTTTAGGCGCATAAGACACCACTTTGACTATGTTTAAACTAATTATAGTCAAAAGAATACTGAAATACATCCGTAACTCAAATTATGTCAAAATGACAGAAAAAAAATCCCGAAATCCCGAGCTTGAGCTTCCGCAATTATTAATTTCACAACTAAAATTTCATGTCAATTGTGAATAACGAAATTATAGCTCGAATATAACAATCTGTTGTATCCTACAGACGGGAGATGGCGTCCGTTGCCTGAGCCGCCATTACGTATCAGAAAATATAAGTGTCAAAAAGAAAAACGTAGTTTTTTTACGAATACGAATCCTGTACCACTCGTGCACCTAACAAATTGGCGACGAGGATTTAAATTACCTACTTAAAATGTTACAAACAGTATTTACTATCGAGATGTTCGATAAACACAAAACGAATAGATGGATAGATGGATAGAACGACTGGAGGGCGCATTTACAATTTTTAAAATTACGCAACCTCAAGAAAAGAAGCACTTACTACTGCATTATATAGGACAAGAAGCTCATGACATACTAAGCGATAAAGTAGCACCTAAAAAGGCTCAAGAGAAATCATATGAAGAAGTGGTGGAAATTCTGGGATCTTTTTTTGAATCGAAACCTTTAGAAATTGTAGAAAATTATAAATTTCACAGAAAACAAGCCGAATGAGAAAGTGTCGAAGAGTTTATGGTAGTATTAAGGAAATTGGCAATCAATTGTAATTTCGGAGAATACCTGGACACAGCACTACGGAACCAGTTTATATTTGGACTCAAGAATAAGACAATACTCAACCGTTTGCTAGAAAAACACAATATTAAGGTGGAAAATGCACTACAGATAGCTAAAGCGATGGAAATGTCACTGAAAGGAGGAACTGAAATACAGGGAAAGGAGATAAACCAGACCCACCATATTCAAGAAAGATTACCAAGGAAGGATGAAAAAAAGACGTCAAAAGAAAACAAGATGAAAAACAAAATTAAATGTTATCGTTGTGGAGGTGAGCCTCATTTGGCTTATAAGTGTAATCATAAAAACTCTACGTGTAATTATTGCCATAAAAAAGGACATACAAAAAGTTTGTTTAAAAGCAAAATCAAAATGTCATGCAACCAATTTAGTAGAAGAAACTGATGACAGTGATGACAATGATTCAAATGTAGAATTTTTAGCCAATATTCATAGGAAATTACTGTCAAAACTATTTTTTAACTGTTAAATGCAATAATATAGATGTAAAATTTGAGATTGATAGTGGATCTCCGGTTAGCATAATTAGTAAAAATATATACAAAAAGTACTTTCCTTTAAAGTTAAATAAAAAGATCTAAAGCTTGTGAGTTATGGTAATACAAAAATTAAAATATTAGGATATAATTGGAGGATATAATTGTAAAAATAGAATGTAAAGGTACAGCAATTGACGGATGTAAATTATACATAGTAGACGCGGACAGACAATCTCTAGTTGGTAGAGATTGGATTCAAAAAATGAATTTAAACTGGAGTGAAATATTTAATAATATAAAGACTGTAAATTTACTAGAAACGAAGGACAATGAAATGAAAATACAACTTTTAAAAGCTAAATACGCCAGAGTTTTTGATAAATTCTGTGGGCAAAATAGAAGGCATGCAGGCTGAATTAAAATTAAAAAGCGATTACAAACCAGTATTTAAAAAAGCGCGTCAGGTACCATTCTCAATAAAACCACGAATAGAACAGGAATTAGAAAATTTAGAAAAAAATTGAATTTTAATTAAAGTTAAGCAAAGTAAATGGGCTATTCCCATAGTTGCAATTCCGTAGGCATCCAATAAAATCAGACTATGCGGAGACTACAAAGTAACGTTGAATCCAAATCTAGTGATAGATTCACACCCTATTCCAACAGTTGAGGAACTATTTACAGATATGTCAGGGGGAGAAAAGTTTACGAAAATCGACTTATCCCAAGCATATTTACAATTAGAATTAACACCAGAAAGTAGAGAGATATTAACTCTGAATACCCATAAAGGATTATATCAATCTACACGGTTGATGTACGGGATAGCATCTGGGCCAGCAATATGGCAACGCCAAATTGAAATAATTTTAGGAAATATACCAGGCGTCACTGTGTTTCTAGACGATATTAAAATTACTGGAGCTGATAACAAAACACACATGAAAAGACTGGAACAAGTTCTTCATACATTAGACAAACATAATATGCGGGTAAATTTTGACAAATGCAATTTTTTTTCGGATAAAATAGAATATTGCGGTTACTCAATTGATAAGAACGGTATCCATAAAATTAAAGAAAAAGTAGATGCTATAAAAGATATGCCGCGACCTCAGAATAGAGATCAAGTTCGAAGCTTCACAGGATTTGTGAACTATTACGGACGTTTTTTAAAAAACCTGAGCTCAAAAATGTATCCAATAGCTAACCTATTAAAGGATAAGGTTAAATTTAGGTGGTCGAAAGAATGTGAAGATGCATTTAATTTAATTAAGAAAGAGGTACAATCGGACAAGTTTTTAGCATATTACGACGCAAATTTGCCATTAGTTCTGGCAGTTGATGCTTCTCCACATGGGGTAGGAGCTGTCTTAAGCCACATATACCCGAATGGGGAAGAAAAGCCATTGCATTATGCTTCGCAAACTCTAAGCCCGACGCAACAGCGTTATAGTCAGGTAGATCGGGAAGCATATGCTATCATATTTGGAATAAAGCGTTTCTATCAATATGTGTATGGGAGGTAATTTACGTTAATAACAGATAGCAAACCAGTTATGCATATTTTTAATCGTATGAAAGGTATACCGGCAATGTCTGCAATGAGAATGCAACATTATGCTACATTTTTGCAAGCGTTTGATTATGAAATAATTTATAGAAATACGCAGCTGCATGGCAACGCAGATGCAATGTCGCGATTACCTGTGACGACAAAGTCTGACTACACCATGGAGGAAGCAGATGTCATTTAATTGAATTTAATTGAACAACTACCAGTAACCAGTAAAGAATTAGGAGATGCAACAAGAAGAGACGACACAGTGAAAATGCTAATTCAAGCGTTAAAAAATGAAAGGACAGTAGAACCTAAATTTCGATTTGGAATCGAACAATATGAATTTGCTCTTCAAGGAAATTGTCTGATGAGAGGTATCAGAGTTTGCATACCAAAACAATTGCGGACAAAGATTTTGGAAGAATTGCATTCTACACATTTCGGAATTACCCGGATGAAAAGTTTAGCGAGAGGATATTGTTGGTGGTCCGAAATTGACAAAGATATAGAACATATTGTACAAAATTGTACCGAATGCCAATTGACAAGACCAGATCCAGTTGATGCACCTTTACACCTCTGGGAAACGCCTACAGTACCTTTCCAGAGAGTACATGCAGATTTTGCAGGCCCGTTTCTAGGACAGTTTTTTTATTTTGATAGACGCTTACTCTAAATGGCCAGAGGTACATTTAATGAGGACAATAAACACAGAAGCCACAATCCGCATTTGTCGTAGAATTTTTGCGACTCATGGACTACCACACGTGTTCGTGTCGGACCACGGGGTTCAATTCAAAAGTGAAGCCTTTCAGCAGTTCTTGAAAGCTAATGACACAAATTAGGGGCACCGTATCATCCTGCTACAAATGGACAAGCAGAGAGATATGTACAAACAATAAAAAATAAGCTGAAAGCGGCGATAAGAGAAACCACCGATATCGACAAGGCACTATGTGACATACCGGCGAACGGCACACCCTACTACAGGGCAATCTCTTTGCATGCTGTTAATGAACGGACAGTTATTACGCACGCGGTTGGATTTGCTTTTACCAAGAAACACATCGAAGGAGGAAGGCCTACAACAGAGGTTTAGGACCTTAAATATAGGTGATAGAGTAGCGGCTAGGGACTTCATGTCTAAGGAAACAAGGTGGGAATTTGGGATTGTAACAGAACAATGTGGATTATTACACTATTTAATAAAACTTGATGACGGGAGAATCTGGAAAAGACATATTGACCAATTGAGGAAAGTGGGACCATTAGTTGGACGAACAGATACTTCTAGTAACGGCGAACCATCTTTTGTATGTGAAGAGAACGAGACTGTATCCAATACACATAATGGCGCGATAGCAATTGACATAGTACCTCCGTCAGTTAGCGTACCTAAAAATGATAATTTACCCAAAAGTGATCATATATCTGATGATAACAATTTAAACCAAAAGAAAGACATTGTAGAACTCCAACATAACTCTATCATTTCTTCAGAGCTGAAGGTTAATGTTGGAGTTCGGCATTCAACTAGAATTAGGAAAATTCCGCAGAGATTAAATTTATAATTAATCTTAAGTTTATATTATGGTTTATATCAGAATTAAACTGTTAGTTATTAATCATTTAGTTAAAACTTAGTGGGGGAGAGTTGTTGTATCCTACAGACGGGAGATGGCGTCAGTTGCCTGAGCCGCCATTACGTATCAGAAAATATAAGTGTCAAAAAGAAAAACGTAGTTTTTTTACGAATACGAATCCTGTACCGCTCGTGCACCTAACACAATCGTTAATAAGTGCAGAGTTTTCGCCAGGTTTCCAGAAAGTATCGTTGACGGGGTATGGTAGAGTATGGTAGAGATGTATCAATTCTTTCCCAAGTGCCACTTCGTTACAAACAGTGCTTATTGGAAGTTCTGATCAATAATAGAGAATTGTAGGTAGTGGTGTTTATTTGCTTGAGAATTCGATCAGAATTAACATCATCCAAAAACTCACATTTAAAAACGTGAAATTTTGAAACTCTACGATAAAAGTTATGCATATTTAACCGTCTATTATCATTTCACAAACTAATATAAAAAAGCACGTAATCTAAAATTTATATACACTAGCATCCATGATTATTTGCCCACCCTTACTAAAGGAGGAGGAGAGAAACACCAATACAAAAATGAAACTATTTTTTCTAATGGTTAAATAAATATGTACGAATAATACGAAAAATGACAACATAATGCTGAATAGAAAATAAAAGAAAACAATGAAAATAATTAAATTTTGCGCTCGTCTATGCGACCTCCTTTCCGCCGAATGATTTCTTGACACACGCCGGGCATTCCTTCGATTAATTTCGACCATGTTAATGGGTCTATGTGTCTCCACGCTATTTGTAGCTGGTCCCACAATGTTCTTGTAGATGTAAGAGTCGATTGTCGAATTTGTCGGTCGAGATGGTCCCATATAAGCTCGATGGGGTTGATGTATGGACTCTCTGCGGACCATTTCATAATTGTCAATCTCCCATCATGTTCCATTTGATTGAGGTAATCCCGGCATAAATTCGAAGTGTGTTTCGAATCATTATCCTGCTGAAACACGAAGTTTTCGCCGATTATGCGTGTTTCCGATGCCCTGGCGTGCTCCTCCCAAATTTGTTGGTAACGCTCTTTCTTTAATATGTTATCGATTCGCACTGAATCCCCTACAGTGGTCCCGGCAAAACACACACATCATGACCGAACCTCCCCGATGTTTAACTGTAGGCACTACATACACAGAATTCAGCTACTCGTTCTCCAGCTGATTTTCAAATACAAATCCCCTTCTTCTCGAATCAAAAACCTCAAATTTTGACTCATTGGTCCACAACACACTTTTCCACTGTTCGATGGCTCAATCTTTATGTTCTCTTACTCAATTTAATCGTTTAGTATTATTTTACTTGCGTAACAAAGGCTTTTTACAGCAATGCTAGCATGTAAACCAGCTTCATTTGAGCGTCCCTTAACCAGGGTCAGACGAATGATGTTTGGTTCCGCGGCAATTTCTGACGCTGTTTTGCGGCGATTTCTTCTACTGATTAAAACGATGTTACGATCTTCTGCCGGGGTTGTAATTTTAGGACGTCCTGACCGTCTGTCAGTACTTTTAAATTTTTTAATATTGTAGTCTACTGTTCTCCGCAATAGTTTAAGTAGTTCCGCAATCTCGCGATTACTTTTACCGGTTTTGTAGTAACTAAATATCATCGCACGGATTTCTCACTTCGATGTTAACGCTCTTAGTGGTAAAACTAAACTGATATTTCTTCGCTTCATCGCACAATAACAACGATAAACTTTCCATATTTTATTATTTGTATTACCTGCTGCGACAGCATGCACAATTCCGAGAACTACCTACCTTAACTCATAAAAGGATCTTTTTCCGCTTATAAGACTAAAATATTTGTTTTAAGTTTGGGTGAGAGGTATACGTGAATTATTGCATTTTCTTAATGATATTTCTATATATTGTTGATTTACTTGTAGCGGGAAATAATATATTATGATTAAGCTATACGCAAATATACAGGTGGGCAAATAATTATAGACGAAAGTGTATATGAATGCGTAAGTGTGAATTCACCAACAGCCATTTCATCAATGTGATAAGTAAAATAGAGCTTCGTATCAAAATATATACTCAAGTCCTTTACAATCCCACAACGTTCGAGCTGGAATGATACATAGGTCTTCTTAAAAAAAGTTTTCGAATGCAACCTTATAAAATGCAAATAATTCACAAACTGAATTACGTATTGCAGTTGGTTTAACAACAATATCAATAAAAATGACATTTTTAATAAGACGTTTTTACTGATGAAGCGTGGGAATACCAACGGTAAAAACTATCAGAATAATATTCTGTAGGTAGAGTGGGGTTGGAAGTAACAGGGGACAAAAGTAACAGTGCGGATATTATAAAATAAAAACGTTTCCGAGCGGCCTCTAGTGGCTATTTGATGAGATAGCACCAAACATAAACGCAGGTCACTTCACGCCCGGCCACTGTAGGTTATTTTTCGGTTGAGCCGATAATAAGTGTTTGTATCGTGAAAAAGTAAAGGTTTGCGTGTTACTTTAAGTTGGATTTACTCAAGTTTAACAGGTACGAATATTTTTTCTATACTATGTTAAAGCAGGTACATTTTACCAATGGAAATTGTTTCTGCTTTGCGTATTTAATGTTTCCTTTATGAAAAATGTTGGGTTATAGTTAAAAACTATGGTTGGGGACAGTTGTAACATTGGGTGTCGGGGACGTTTGTAACGTGTTACAACTGTCCCCCCTACTTTGTTCAGGTGGTAATGTTATGCTTTTTGGAACAGAATGCCTCGTACAAGAAAAAGAACGACCACAAGGGCCGAGAAAGACGTTGGAGTATATGAGCAAGCGTACGAAGATGTAACAACTGGATTGTTGTCTCTCCGCGCTGCAGCAAAAAAATATGATTTATGTCATGTCTCTTTAAGTAGATATAAGAAAAAGAGGGAAGAAGCTGGTGAAAATTCTGTTGCTATGGGTTATAGGGCATGGAATAAAGTGTTTACTGCTGAACACGAAAAAATAATGGCCGATTATATCATAAGAGCGTCCCAACTATATTATGGTTTGAGTCCAAAAGAAATTAAAAGACTTGCCTACGATCCGCACGGCAAAGAAATATAACCTTAACATTCCTCCTCAGTGTGAAGAAACCAAATGTGCAAGTAAAGACTGGTTTACTAATTTTATGAAACGGCAATCTCAATTATCCATAAGATGTGTACAACCAACCAGTATGACCCGGGCTACCAGTTTCAATGAAACTAATGTTAAACAGTTTTTTGACAATTTAGAAAATGTTATAGAGAAATATAAATTTGAATGCAAAGATATCTATAATCTAGACGAAACTGGAATTACCACGGTACAGAGACCTGACAGGATCGTAACTAAGAGAGGAACTCGGCAAGTAGGCGCATTAACATCTGCCGAACGAGGGAGTTTAGTGACAGTCACTTGCATAGTAAATGCAATTGGAAATTTTATACCTCCGATATTTATTTTCCCGAGAGTAAGATATCATGACCATTTTGTACGAGATGGTCTAGCTAGGAGTATCGGTGATGGAAGCTCCATTGGATGGATGCAAGAAGAACAGTTCCTCAAATGTTTCAAGCACTTCCAAAAATACACATCTTCTTCAGTTTCGCATAAGGTTCTTCTCCTTCTTGACAACCATTCATCGCACATTTCTACTCAAGCGCTTGATTACTCTTCCGAAAACGGCATAGTTGTTCTGTCCTTTCCACCCCACTGCTCCCACAAGTTACAGCCGCTAGACAGATCCGTGTACGGACCATTAAAAAAGGCTGTTAATTCATGTTGTGATGCTTGGATGCGCAGCAACCCAGGGAAGACAATGACTATATATAACATCCCTTCAATAGTGGCAGCGGCTCTTCCGATGGCTTTCACTCCAGCCAATATTCAAGCAGGCTTCAGATGTACGGGCATATTCCC
>SMLS01000033.1:0-10725 GCA_004785975.1 Popillia japonica | reverse complement strand
AAATTTAAAAGTTAATATTACTAAAGGTAATGCTGAAAGTGTTGTCCATTATGTTGAAGACAAAGTCGAACTCTACGCTTCATGTTCTCAAACCCATTTACCAGAAGTTGTGGGGTTATGTCAGCGCAGGAATCCCTAATAGCATTGCAAAGCTCTGCAATTGTGTGATGTCTGGTTTTGAAAATGGTATTCTTTAAATATGGAAAAATATATGATATAATAATCCAAAATTGTCAGATCCGGAGATCTTGGGGGAAAATTCATAATTCTGTCATCAAAAAATTGTTGCAAAAAAGCTATTGTGTCTCGAGACTTGTGTGCCGGTGAATTATCTTGCTGAAAAAAAATCCTTCTGTAAGTTCATCATCATGAAGTTCATTAATGAATGGTTGTAATAATTCAGTTCGGTACATTTCGGCAGTTAGGGTTTGGTTAAAAAATATGGGCCCAATAATACGTTTCCTTGAAACTGCTAGCCAGACGCCTATTTTTTGTGGATGTAATGGAGTTTCTATAAACTCGTGAGGATTTTCTGCTGACCACATTCTCATATTTTGCTTATTTAAATAGCTAGAAAGATGGAATCAAGCCTCATCGGAAAAAAGCATTTGTCAAGAATGTTGTCATTATTTATATTATCTAAAAACCATTGACAGTACTGTGTTCTCGTACCAAAATCTACCTGCGTGAGTTCAAAAATTGCCTGAATTTTATACGGAAACAATTTTAAGTCCTTTTTTAAAACGGTATGGCATGTTCCCACTGATAACTGCACTTCTTGCGAAAGCTTTGCTATTGATTTTTTAAAAAACAGCCTACTCTAATCAGGAAAGTATTTGAAGGCATGGTATATTCATCGCAGTTACAGAGAAGAGATTTGGAATTTCTGGCCGCCTTTGCGTGCCAGAACCAAAAATACTTTAGTCTTGAAGATTTAGTTGAAGTATTAGAGGACTGCAATCCACATTTTAATGAAGAAATGCGTCAAGTAATTTGCAATGAATTTAACTGGCTGCGTAAACCCTGCAGCGACGTCCCAGGAATGACGTACATGTACAACAGCGCCACTAGAAGAGTTTTGTCGTTGACTGGCAAGGTCCCCCAACAAAACAGCGACAGTTTGGGAGACATTGATTTATAGTGATGGTGAGAGGTGCGATTCTGGTAATGTTTATTTTGGAAAAGACAAATGCTCATATATTATGGATAACGGGCAGTAAATTATTATATGTATTGTTGTTGTTGTAGTTGTTTGTATAATAAAACATTCTGCTACTTTATCACGTTTATTTATTACTAATGTAAACTACAAGTTAACGCCTATTAAATAATTCAATAGAACGTCAACACTATGCTGTGTACACATACTTAATTTATTTTTACTGTGAAAAAAGCAAATAGAGTTAGTTTTGTCTAAATTTGGTACATTTTGTAGATATTCTAAATTTACAATATCTAAATCTACATATTTACTTAAAAAATTGGCTTTTTGATGGCCTTTGACATATATTTTATCGTAATATTTACAAATATCGTTTAAGATTTTTCCAATATATTTTAAGTCTGCGTATCCGTCACTATAATTAATATTTAAATAATTCCTCTCTAACCACCGTATTTCCTTTTGCTGTTGTTGTTGCAACCGATGGACAGGTGTTGGAGGTTTGAACAAAATGGGTACGGAACATTTTCCATCTGAAATAGATATCTCCTTAGGTACGAACTCCTTATCTGCAATGCCCTGTATGTCTACCACAATAAACGACTCGAAATTTTTCCGATACACTTTCTGACGATGTGTTTCGGAGAGAACTGGTTCCAATATTTTCGCACAGTTTCTTATACGACGCTGGAACTATATTCGATCAGCAGCGTAAAACATCCATTGGGAATGTCTATCTTCCTCATCTGAGCAGGTATGTAGCGTTGGAGTATTCGTGAATGAAACATTCATGTTTAAATTATTTTCTTGACAGTACCCTGAATCGGTTCGTACTCGAACACGCAATCATGCAAAATGAGACAGTATGCCACTGTGTCTGCACTAAAAGCCACCTTGGACATCATTTCCAGTTTTATATCTACAGTACTGGACTTTACGGCCTCATTTTGTGCTGAACAGTCAATTATAAAGACTGAACATTTGTTAAATTTTGAGTAACTCATTAACGGTTCGCTAGGTTTCCCGTAATAACTTGGTCTGAAAGATGTATACATTCGGTATGCTCTAGCATAACGTCTTTCCGACATATCTAAATTCATATCACTGTATGGATAATTTTCCGAATTCAGGTATAATTTCATATTTGTAATGCTACAGTGGTCGAACATGGAAGCATCCGCTTTATAATTATCTTTTTTACCCTTTTGAAACGCAACAAGAACATAGCGAGGCTTTTCCAGGTTATTACTTGATTTTATCGGCCATATGTCTGTTGTTGTAGCACGTAAGGATGGTAGCTCATACAAATCCCATTTACGGAACGGAATTGATATTGTTTTGCTGTTTTGTACGGCATCCAACAATTTGAAGCGGATTTCATCATTAACGCTTACATGTGGAACATGCCATTCGATTCTAGTAACTTCAATCGATGCTTTTTTCGTACCCGTAACCTCTTCAGAATTCTTATAACAATTCTCATTCGTTCTGCTCCTGACAAGTATTAATTCTTGACTAACGTTAATTAGGATACGATTATAATCTTCGAAAAAACCCATTAAAAACTTCATTGGAATACATGCGTTGAACTTAGTCTTAGATAATGTAGGCTGTGCATGCTCTGCGTCTTGAAATGGATTCCATCCAGCCATTTGTAACATTTTACTTTCGCCATCATTATAAGAAGCCAATGATTTTATTGTTGTCGTAATCCCAGGTTTGTTGCAACGATCGATTTCAACTCCATTAATTTCATATCGAATTTGTTCAAACAGGAATGCATACGCATTATTCGTTAAACTACAGTCACCTGTTCCTTCAACATCCTCAATAAAGGTTCCTTCCAAATGTATATAGCTTTCGCTAGGTAGAGTATAAATGTCTTGATGTCGGATACTAAATCGTACTTCATCGTTTAAATTGAAACTATTTGTTCTGGGATAATAAGTGTGATACTCATGTCTAGTTATTGCTTCTTCGAAATTTAGGCTTTGTAATATATCTAACTTTTCCATCGTTTATAACTTTAAGTCCAAGAGATTGCAGAAAGTTTTTATTGATCAATGTTAATTGATTGGTGTCACGAGTACGACTACTATTGCTAACGATAGAACAGCTGGTTTTATATCTTTGATTAAACGCCAACCCCATTATAATATTTTTTCAATTCCAATCTAATAATAATTTGCTCTCCTCTAAAATCTACGGGTTCACCGTCCTGATCTATCAAGGTTAGAGTTATGTTGTCAATTCGTGTAGATGATACAGGTAGGTAAATGATGTGTGGAGGATCAATATTTATTGCATAACCTGGATCTACCTGAGGTGAAAATTCAAATATCGTATGCGATAGATGTGTGTTGTAGAAGGCACCTGTCGTTATACTGCAGCTCACTCTAATCATAGCGACTTTTATAATCTTTACTGGTAAATCCGACTCATGTTTTTTATTTGCTTCTAATAATTTTTCGCTAAAGCCTAGCATGCACCCAATGGAATCTTTCTTTCTAAAATCAATTTCCAAGGAACTCTCCATCTCACATTTTGAAGTTTGATTGTTGGGTTGCAAAGATAATTTGGCATTGGGTAATGCATTTTTTAAATATGTTTCAATGTCTGATATCTCATATGCACCAACAGGTATTGTAATAGCTTTATCATTATTTGTAATAGAATTTATTCGCACCCTCAACAATGTTCGCAATAGTGTATAGGTATGAAAACCTGAATCCTAAAGCATACTCATATCTAGGATCTAGTTCAATTGGAGGGTGATAGTCTACAGAGATTACGCTGCTGCGACCCGTTAACGTAAATGTATTTGACATGACTGCTAAAAAAGCTTAGGAAGTGCTCCATTTATAGTTTACTAAAAATCTCAAGGATAAATGACCACAAATAAATTCCTTATAACTTTGATGGTTGGTGTGATTATACAATATATTGCAATTATTGATATAATCTACGAATTCCAACGGAGGTTTCAAATTACCAAAAGAATCAAAATAGTATACTACAGTTCCTTCCTTGCAATATGCAACCCAATGAGTGCCGCTAATTTGAACAGAATCTAAATTAACAACTTCACATTCCCGTTCAAGTGGTTTTGAAGGTAAAGTATATCTCATAAAGACACCTCGAAAATCGGGTATATCTCTGGGGAATTTTCTAATATCATGATCCGTCAGAGGTCTCTGTGACAGTCGATCTATTAGTTTTTTGAAGGTTTTAAATACAATCCCAAACCTTTTCTATACGGTTTAAGGTATAGGCCTTCACCTTTTAACGCTATTTCTTCCATCATTTTATATGTCTTTGCGATTCTTCCAACTTCTTTTCAGCGGATTTAGCTTTATTCACTGCTGTTGCTACTCCAGCGACACCACCTGGTAGACTTCCTAAAGCACTCAATCCGGCGCATATTGGTATTAGAGGTAAAATCCCGCCTTGTTTAGGAATAGGAATTATTCTAGGGGTACGTATACGTTTCTTGCCTCCTGCTTCCTTTACGGCGAGCAATGATAGTTTAGAACCTTCTTTTACATCACTTTTAAATTTTTTCATTATGTTTTTGGCTTTTAGTACTACCGACTTTCTGAATGGCTTCTTCTTCAAACCCATTCTGAGCTTCCGTTTAGCTTTCATGGCGTTTGTAACTGCCCACGCCGCTGCCTTTTCACCAATAGAAGAATCTTTGGATCTAACACGTGACCAGGCTCGATTTTCTAGAACTAAATCTGCTTTATGTCTTTCTTTAAAATCTTTATACTGGGAGCAAGCAATGTCGTGTTCTTTACAAGTCTTATCTAGTCCATTAATACCCGAATCCCCACGTGCTAGACGTTCTTGTAACTTTGTACCAGGCCCACAGTACTGATATCCGGGCACATGTAACTCTATAGGAAGCTTGTTAATCAGTTAGTTAACAAAACCTCTACCTTCTTTAAAGACCGACATTTGAATGAATTTATTCTTTGGATGAACTTATATTTATACATGTAATTTTTCATTACAGAATCATTTAACATGCGACCACTCAAACAAAAGCATCGTCTACAGGTGTTAAATGTGGATGTTGATGATGATAAGCATCGGTGTAGGCATGGTGACCTACTCCCCGACACTATACGTTGCATTATTTGCGGTCCGTCAAACTGTGGGAAAACGAATGTGATGTTGGCGTTATTGATTGATGAAAACGGTCTTAGATTCGACAACTTATACATACGTGTACTCCAGATCATTATATCAACCAAAATATCAGTTCCTTGAAAAGGTTAAAAAAATTAAACGTCAACTACGGCGAGCGAACATTCGTACTGTTTATTACCTGTCTGAGCAAGTGTCATTTCCTTTATAAACAGTCAAACTAGGAGTAAAAGCTCTCGGACCTGTTTAAATCAGACCTGTTAAAATTGCCCTGTTTAAATCAGGCCTGTTAACATCGGTGCTGTTTAGATCAGATCTATTAAAATCGCGCGTTAAAACTCAACATATTAAAAGCCGCTAGGGCGATAAGGAAAAAGCATATGCAGTTGAAATAAGGTCGTGCAGAAACTAACGAACTATTAGAAAAAACGTTTAAACCCATCGTCGAACCTTTGACGAAATTAGATTCAACATTGAAGCATGAAATGGAATCTATCAAGGAACCACTATTGGAAATGGCAGCCAAACATGATGAATCCGACCAACCTTCCACACCTCCTTCTACCCCTCAACAAACATCAACATTGCGGCCTTATGTAGGCACTCCTCTTCAGGAATACTTTAACACATATGAAGCGTTGCCTAGAAGTTATATACGAGGTCTACTTCAAGCTAGAAGTAAAGCATATGACACTACCTTCGGTCCGATATTAGATCTGAATACAAATCAAATTAAAATGGGAAAGACTATTATAAATTTCGTTAAGAATGATATTGTAATCAACGAAAAACTGTATAAGGGTACTGAAGGTTTGTATGAATTGCTGTTTAAAGCACAACAAACAAATTACACGGAGGAAGATAAATTTTAAATAAACAGAAAACTCAGGCTCTTGTATTTAAAACAAAAAATTCTGTCGAAGCCATAATTGATGATATCATGTTAGGTGACTTTAAAGTCCCAATAAACAGTGATGCAAAAATCTTGGGAATCCATCTAGACGCAGGGCTTAACTGGCATGCTCATATTCCGCAACTTAATTTAAAACTAAGTAAAGTATCTTTTGCCTTGAGGACTTTAAGAAAGTATATCTCCTATGAAACTCTTCGATGGTGTATCATGCGAATTTCGAGTCCATGTTGAGATATGGGATAATTTTCAGGGGCAGTAACAGTAACATAGAACGAGTATTCGTCACGCAAAAAAAACTATCAGAAACATCAATAATATGAAATATAATGAGACCTATAGAGGAAGTTTCAAGCGACTAAAGATAATGACCGTATATGCCCTGTATATATATGAATGTTTGCTGGTAGTTTTTAGAGATAAAAGTAAGTTGAATCATCAAGGTCATACGCCACAAGGGCATATGATATTAACTACCCTCACCATTGTCTGACTGTAACGGAGAAGAGTCCACAGTACAGGAGCATAAGATTTTTTAATTGTCTACCATCCTCAATAAAGACTGAAAGTAACATTAACAACTTCAAGTGCAAAGTCAAACAATTATTAATTGATGTAGAACCGTATGATCTAGATGATTTTCTGAATTATTAGCCCTGTATTCTCTTTTATATTTTCCTGTTGTGACGTTATTTCATTTCTGTAATGTGTTACATATTTGAAATATATTGCTATTATTATTATTATTATTATTATTATTATTATTATTATTAAAGATTCATATTGCAAAATTTTACTTGAAACATATATGCTTTATCGCAATTTTCACCCCGCAAATCAAATGAGAGGTAGCAAAAGCCTCAAGTATGGAAATATAATCAAACCTTTGATTTCACATAATATTTCCGGTGAAGGACACATGGTCGTATCCGCCAAACCTTATCAGTACGTTTATTGGGACAATGTGAATGAATTAGTTGATCGCCTTAAACTTCTAACGGCATCTCAAACCGCTGGAAATACTAATCACAGCAACGAGATCATGGCAATAATCGAAGAATTGTGAGAGGCTGATGTTGTTCAATCAGTATAGATCTATTTGCTAAATGTGCATCATTTCAATAATGACTATCGATAAGTTTGGTCGTTTTGTTAGTCATACTAAAACGAATTTAATCGCAAAGCGAAAGTCAGCAGGGTTCCCGCTAACATTAGAAGGTGATATTAACGCTGGAAAAAAGCGTATCAAATACGTTTCTGATCCTACCGCTGATCAGGATTGTGCCACTAAGAAATATAACGATACGAAACTAGCTTCTCTACAGACAAATTCTCTTAAACAAGTGGAAGCGTTAGATACTAAACTTGAAAATTTGAAAACATATTTTCAAAATGAATTGAGCAATCTTAAGACTATTGTTTACAACATTCAAACTGAAGCATCGTTTTTGGTGAAAGCGATAGAAGAAAATATTAATGATAGATTAGAGAAGGAGTTTAAGAGTATACGCAAGTCTATTCCAAATTTGAGTGGATTAAAAGCAGTTGTACCAGCATCAAATGTTGTTGTACAAAATGCTAATAAATATAAAAGGCACAAGGCACATATAATTGAATCGTGTAATGTGTTAAGACGTGCTATTCTCCTAACACGAGTAAGCAGGACGTTGTAAATGAAATACATAGGGCAGCCAGGTGAAACTTCCCTAGAAGACGTGTAATAATAAAAGGTATCGATGATTTATGGGAAGGTGGTCTGATGGAGTTTCTCCCTTACAGTTGCGACAACAACGGATACAAATACGTTTTAATTGTTATTGACTGTTTTTCGAAATATGTTGGTCTCATCCGTTAAAAAATAAAGGAGCTGAGGAAGTGCGAGAAGCTATGTCTAATATCCTACAAGAGGGCAGATTACCGAAAAATCTGCAAACAGACGTGGGGAAAGAGTTCTACAATGAAAAGTTCAAAAAGCTTATGCGAACATACAAAATTAATCACTATTCCACGTATAGTACTAAGAAAGCCTCGATAGTTGAACGAGTTATTCGCACAATCAAGAATATGTTGTATAAGACGGTCAGTTTAAGAGGTAGCTATAAATGGATTGATATTTTGTCTGAAATAACCGCTAAGTATAATAATACGAAACATAGAACAATTAAAATGAAACCCGTTGACGTCACAGTAAAAAGCAAACATCTGTTGTCCACCGTGTACAACAACATTAAAGTTATGGGGAAACATAAATTTAAAGTTGGTGATTGTGTTCGCATTAGCAAATATAAAGGAACATTTGCAAAAGGTTATACACCAAACTGGTCTACAGAATTATTTAAAATTATTAAAGTGCAAGTAACAAATCCCATCACATATTTGCTGGAAGATACAACCGGAAGACCTATTCTTGGAGGTTTTTACGAATGGGAACTCCAACGAGCTAAACATACAGATGTCTACCTTGTTGAAAAAGTATTGAAGAACAAAGGACACAAAGCATATGTTAAGTGGCTTGGTTTTGATAATACTCATAACAGTTGGATTAATAAAAATGAAATATTGTAATTCTGTGTTTTGTAAACGATTTTTTAATAAAACAATATTATATTATATAACTTGTATTTTATTTAGACATGATAAATACATACATTCAATATATCAGGAAAGCTTCTTGCAACCGCAACAATTTCTTCGGGACGGTGGTGGAGCATCGACGTGATCTTTCATCGTCAAAGTATTGTAATGGTAGTGGCAGGGAAGGTAATCTTCAAGTGCAACCCTTTTTTGATGCGGTAATAAATGCCATTTCTGCTCTAGAGAGATGCGGTTTACCTTCGCTTTGAAAATGTGTACGGGTAAAAACGGAATGAGATGATCACTTATTCCATCCAGTTTGCCGCAATCTTCATCAATCTTTGTTAAAACTGCTTCAATTTCTTCCTCTATAATCTTCATGACGGTTTATTCTCTTTATTTATTTTTACTTTCTGTAACTTTCCTGTTAGTATAAGTACTTCGATATGTGTTTTTAACTTTCGCAATTCTTCGATATGCTGTTCTAATCTTATTCGTAGCTCTTCTCGATCCATAATGATTGTATAAGGAATAAGCTTTACCTATATGTGGATGGGAATAGGAAAGGTTAACGAAAACATATGTTCTAGCAAAGAAATATATTTTAAAAACATACATAAACCCCAACAATTTTGTTCGAGGTCTAGGGAAAAACTGTAAAAAAACCTAGTCAGAGGTTGAACAACAGTTCATAATTTCAAAATCAAAAGATACAGTATTATAAGTTATATGTAAAGCTTCTAACATATACAGGGCATTTTGTGAATTAGTGTGAGTATTTAATAATGTTTTAATATTAGAATATAAATCGCTCTTCATTTTTGTACAAGATTCTAGAACATGATTATAAAATGATACAAAATCAGAACTGACTAACAAACTAATTTTCTGATTAATTAATTCATGAAGATGGTAAATATTATTATACGTCTCCGTCGATAAAACAATGTGGTGTCCTCGACTTGTGAGACGAATAATTTCAATGTCTCGATAGGAACGTGCTTCCATCTGATGATTGGGGCTGCAACCTTCGGTTTTACAGAATTCTTCCCACTCGTCCATAGTGAAGAAAATACAAGCGTTGGCAGATTTAATTTCACTTTTGGAACAAACCCAGCAGCTGGACTTAGTCCGACGGTAACCCACTTGGAACCGCTCTTGTTGAGAAAATACGATGATTGACCAATTAGTTGATTTTCACGGATAATAGCATCTTCCCTCATTTTTAAAGCGTTTTCAATAAAATTGTCGTATTGTGCAACTGTAACAAGAAATACATATTATAATTTATTATTATTGTTTAAATGTAAAACTTACCTGTTTCCATGTTTCAACGCGTTGAACAGCACTAGAAATTACTGACATACTAATTCACATTAAAATATAAACTATAATATATAGGTAAGCTATAAAATTGGGTGGCGGGATATAGGGTATGCGTCTTCTATATACGTAGTATATATATCATTTCTCCGATTGCAACACACCCGACATTCAGTCGGTGTTATAAAAATGTAAATATCATTATCGCAGTAGAAACATTTCGGAAACTCATCGCATTCGCTTAACGCGTCCTCATTGTTGTGGATATTAACTAAAAATTGTGTAAAATCCCATATGACATTTCGACGTCGTTGACAATCTTGGCAAATAATAGCGCCACGAGGATATAGATCTATTACTGAATAATGCGGCTGTGCGATAGCGCAGTGTCTTGGTACAAACTCATCATCTTCAAATTCTGCCGGCATCGAAAGAGTCGGTATAAACTCACCATCTTCGAATTCTTGCGGTAGCGAAAGAGGCGGTATCGGCTGTCGCGGACACATTTCGATTACCTACAACATATAAAACACGCATATATTAAACAAGATATTAAACATATTAAATAATATATGTATATTCAACATATAACAATAAAGCAAAACAC
>ML214303.1:24471-37151 GCA_004785975.1 Popillia japonica | reverse complement strand
ATCCCTTTCGCGAAAAACATTCCCTAACGACATGACACACATACGAAGATAAATATTAACTTTCGCACTTAAATCCTGTCCGAAATACGTTCGAAGTGAATCGACGAAAGGTAAAAAGTTGTTTCTTTGCGGTTTACCACCAACATCTATCGAATATCACCGGCGGCATCTCAAAACTATAATGTATGTACATGTAGACTTATACACATCTCCAGTCCATAAAAGATCCAACTTCAAAGTGGTCCGTCGTGTTTATGGAGACCGCCACGACCGGATTAAGCGCAGGCCTATGCAAACACACCTGGAAAGCACCTAAATCACTTATTGACAGCTAGAGGGATCCCGTTACGTTTGGGTTAGCATCCACTATTATCTACAGGATGTTTTATAGATAAGCGATTAATTAGTGGGATTGTTCTGAAGGCTTTTTATATTTTCTCTCTGTTGTGTTCTGCTAATTCTTGCTGGATACGTAAAGTGCCCCCTCTCCTCCAATCAACACAATAAAATTAAATTAAACTAATCCAAGAAATACAAATGCTTCAGCAGGAGAAATGAGTAGTACAATTCTTTCCACAACAAACATCTTTTGAAAGTGGTACAGTGTTTAATACTGCACTCCCAATAAATCTTCTTAAGTACATATGTGGTAAAATAATTGACTTCAGGAGATTGTAAGGAGACTTGTTGAATTTACCAAACATTCAAACAGGAACATTGGACCAGACAGATAGACAGCAGCATAATTTTTTTTCTCTTGTTAATAGCCGAAAATGGACCAAAGACAACAGAAGGAAAGTTCCAACGAAATCTCTACCACCCCAACAGACATTGACAAGAAAGAAAAAAAATAAAACAAGTAAACGAACGTTCTCTAAAAAAAACTACTACCATTTAATATAGCAAAACTACTACCATTTAATATAGCAAAATAAAACACTTTAAAATTGCGGGAAAAAAATAAGGTCAATATTAGATTAAACAAGTGACGTAAGTTTTCTCAGGATCAGTATTATAAAATTCAGTTCACAAAGGGTAAAAATTTTTAAAAATAGATAGTTATGTTATTAGAACACTATCTGGCCCTTATATGACGTTCATTAACTAACCTTAATTCTTTGATACCGGTAGTTGTGTGTCTCAGGAATTCAGGTAGTGGGTTTCCTCGGATCTGGAATCGGTTGGATGGATCTTTGTCGTTACTGGTGTCTGGATATCTTGGAATTTTCTGGATAAGGATCTTTTTCTCGGAAATGATGTAAAAATTAAATTTCTATTCTTGTAAACACTTTAATAGGTGTAGGTTAATTAAACCAACTTGACGTCTGATTTTTTCTGGTTATGTTACCACTATTATTTTTCAAGGTTAAGTTTTTATTTTAGTTTTGTATACAAATCGGAGAAAATTCGAACGTGGTGACTCCTTCGAGGTTTGGGACGAGAATACTTTTTTTTGTTCCAACATCGTTCATCAACTTTTCCACAAAACTTCACGTCCCATTGGTGGAATTTCAACGGCGTTGGAGAAACAGAAACGAATCGTAATCTAAGTGCCGAAATATTTTACAACAAAATCGAAACCTATTTTAGGATTGTAAAATGAAGAGGATATTCGTGCTTTCCGTATTTAAGAAATTTACTGGTAAATTTTGGTACATTAAATCGGCTTCTTTCAGGTTGTGCTTTCTGAAGATGCTTTCGCAAAATTTGAGACTGGACAAATCATCTAAAATCATATCTTCGGACTGTAAAAGACTTGTGTCTGAATCATTTAGCCTTTTGCAAAGGTTTGCGGTTCTTTGTTATCTTCAGCGTTGTAGTTGTCACAGACTGTTTCTTTTTCTTTGCTTCGATCTGTTTCCTTTTATCGATGTTGGCTAGTGGAGATAAGAGGCCGCTTAATAACTTTTCGCATACCTGGCATTATTTTGGGCAAGGGAGAAATCTGGTCGAGAGCTTCTGTAGGCTTGATTTCATGCTCTGCTTGTTTTTCAGATGCCGAATGTGGTTCTTGATAATTTCTATAACTTGCAGGTTGAGAGGAGTAGTTTCTAGATGTTTCCTGGGGAATGAATCCCTGAGTATCCCGGAGAAAGCTCCACTGGTGTATATTGTTCCAGAGTTTCATTTTCAGCATTGTCGTGAATGGGTTCCATTGTATGCTGTTGTAAAAATGCATAGTCTGTTATAACAGAGTCGAAAGGCGATATGCCAGTTGCTTTCATGGTTGCAGATATTTAAAATTGCAATCTTATTATGGTAAATTGTATTATTCCTATTGAAATATGCAAGTAACAAACATAAAACATTGGTCCATCTCTCCTCCTGAACGCCAGCCCAACTCTCCCACAAGCGTAGGGAGATGGTCCACTCTATTTCTGCGAAAGAGAACGTTATGTACTAATGATTTTAGGTTATGTGTGCACTAGGAAGCGTGTTTAACCATTACAATATTGAAAGTTATTTTAAAAGTAACCTTAAAATACTTTAATTTGCGAAACAAATATCCTTCGAAAATTTTCTGTATAGTCGAAAACAAAAACACTTTTACCAAACGAATATTATAATAGACTTTGAAAGAGCCGTGCTAAGCCAGCGCAAGTAACAAATGTGGTTACATGCACCTGACCAAATTGAGCATGCATCGTCAGATTGTAAAAATAGCGCAAGAGAGAGAGAGCTTTTGTTGGATTGGGAAGAAAAGTTTGCATGAATTTAGATATAAACGGACAACAAATTCTGTAGTTTTCTGGAAACTTTGATTATCATGATTAATCTGCAACCTTCTGAAGAACCTTAGAATCTTCTTGACGACTATGATTCTGACATCGAGCGGTTTTACATAGGTGTAGGTCTTCTACGTTGTGGTGGCTTCAGCGGTCGTTGTGTTCGGAACATAGCCAGCGTGTGTTGATGACCACTTTTCCCATCTGCTTGTTCCAAAAATCCTCATTCTCTTGTGGAAAAATCATTGCATTTCCAAAAAGTTGGTATTTAAGTTGGAATATGTCGAGAAAAATTGATTGATCCTAATCGCAACTGGACGATGATGAATTACAAAATGTATATTTCCAAGAAGGTGGTGCAACGAGCAGAAAAAAACTTTGATACCTTAGACTTAGAGGTTTCTAATTTTTTATTTTACCTTGTAAAGAAATTCGGCTAAATTTTTATGATTATTAATCATGATTAATAGAAGCGCCATTGATATTCGGTAGGTTGACTAAACACGGCAATTTAGCAGCCCACCACCCCTTACTTTCACGTATAAAATTTATTTCAAAGTGGTCAATTACAACACTATTATTTATTATTTATTATTTATTATTTATTATTTATTATTTATTATTTATTATTTATTATTTATTATTTATTATTTATTATTTATTATTTATTAAATTATATTGTAAAGGTTTTGGAATAAATTTGATCTTTATTCGAATTGTGTTGTAATTGACCTAGAAGTGGAAAAAAATATCAGGAAAATAAGATAAGCAAAAAAAGATCATAAAAATACATCAAGAATTTATTCATAATACTCCTAATATTCACTATCTTCAGAAATATGGTATCATGGTTTTATCGATACCTAAATGTTAATTTTTTATTGTTGAAATGATTGAGTAACTAAAAATGTCAGAAAGTTCTCGAACCAAGCTAGCCATCGATGATATTTGTCTAGAATTGAGGAGTATTTGCTTTAGTGACCTAGCAACTAAATTAATATTTTTCAGTATTTCCAAACCAGAAATTCTTCGATTCAGATTAATCAAATCATGAACTTGAACACAGAATGAAGGCTGTGATGACTTTTCCTGCATTGAAACCTCCTATCTCTCTCTCTCTCTCTCTCTCTCTTTTGCATAATCACAATTTCGTGGCCATTCCCCATTCCTAAAACGAGCAATTCACTGAAATTCTTGCGCCAGTGTATTTTTATTAAAGTCCATAGATTTATGTAAAATTCTAGCAGATTTAATTCCGTCATAGTGGGGAAACTAAATAATCTGTGGATTCTATACGAAGTACAAAATTGTAAAATTGGAGAATAATAAAACGAATCATTGCATTTGCATTTGCAGGTAACCGCTAATGGTGCATGTTGAGATAGCAGTGAGTTTTTGTTGCTCCAATTGTATAGAATGCTGTTTAAGGTTATGTTTTTGTTATAGGATGGTCTCGCGTGCCATATAACGGACAATACTTTGGATTCGTTGTTTTTCCCGGCCGTGTATACCTCGAAATCATAATATTCATTGACCTCATATTCAGTGACCTCATCTGACAAAATCATGACAGGTTTTTCTTGGACTACTTCTTCTGGCGATTATCTCAATGGAAATAATAACTCGCGAACGAATTAACTGCTTAAAGCAAAATATTGCCTAAGATATTGGTAAAATTGAATCAAAGCTGTGTCAAAAAGTGATTGACAGTTTGAAGAATAAAACAGTCGGTCGTAGAAAGAACCGAGAGTGTCTTTTAGATTTAGATCATAACAAGCACATCTCTGGCTTGGTAGTTTTATTTATAAAGAAAATTCCGAAATAGCTTGGCACAGCTTCTCTATCACTGATCTCAATTTATCGTTTGTCAAAAACATTTCTTTCAAAAAAATATGTTTAGTGTGGAAATATCGTTAGGTCATATTGCAAACAAAAAGCTTCTCGGTACGACCAAGGTTTTGAAAAGTGTGGCTGTATATCAGAATACGTCAGAAATAGGTGTAGGTACTTGTCAGAAACATTTACTCTTTATATTGTCGTCTTAGAACAGATATGTATTTCCTTTCATAATATACTTTTACTTTTCTGTAATGTGTAAGCCATAAATGTATGTAACTCCAGAATTAATGTTTGAATTCGGATAATCACAAAATATAAATCCAGTTATAGAAAACCCTCGGTATACCAAACACGTATTTACATATTCGAATCGTCTTTCCTCAAAGGATCGCCCAGACAATAACACATAGACAGATTTAACACACTGAGTGTTGGCAAACAGACAGCTTAGCTGGCGGTAAATGGGCAAACAATACCCATAGGAAACCGGTGCGCTTATAATCTCCTATGTTGCCTATACATCCCCTTTTTCCATATGTACACACATATCCAACATATACACCTATACATTCATAGTTTGTTAGGTTAGGTACTACAATATTTATACACGGATTGTGAGGTTTTAAACATTGTCCGTGACGGGTCAAACAATCGAAAGGAACATGTAGATTCGCATTTGTCATGTGTGTATACATCCTTGGATGTTTGCTCTCGCATATCTAGTCTAGTCTAGTGTATTCTGTGCTGCTACGGGGAGAGAGATTTTTATTGGTCACATTGTCGCTGTTGTTACATTATGTGTATAGGATGACGGTGGAAGACCTCCTCTCCTCTTCCTCATTATGCCTACGATAATGGCTTTTAGGGTTTAAATGCGGCGAAAGACCGTTACTATGGAATATAATTCCTTATTGTCGGGACCTTATTTACTTAAGTGATTTCATTGTTGTGCGTGTCCTTTTTTTCTGGGGTCTTTTGTAAGCCGGGTGATAAAATTAATGTTGCGTTATTATTGAATTCCTTCCTTTATTTATTTTCGGTTTTTTATTTACCGGTGATGGGGTTTTATTTTCAAACGGTAGCAGATAGTGCTTTGTGTAAAATATATATTACGTAAATATGTCAAAAGGTGATTTTTAGACCTTTGAAAGATAGCCAACAGTGATACATTTGCAATTACAGAAAGCTGGTTTCCATCTTGACCAACGTTGTTTCTATTAACGATTACAGTTTTATCCGCCCCATCTTCAGCTATACGTCAATCTAAATCTCCCATATCATTTCCGTAACATTCCAGACAATTTTTGGCGGAATAATAATATATTACTTGTAAAGAGAGACTGTCAGATTTTTATGCTAATTGTAAGAACAGTTAGATATCACTAATCATATTGGAAACGAGCTTCAATCTTAAATATCTCGAAAGTTAGGCTAAATATCCATTTTAAACTAAAAAAAGAGTAAAGAGCGGTCGTAAAAAGGCACAATATTAAAAATAGCTTCGAAAAGATTCATCAAATCCAAATAATCCGACATCAGCGCCATCTCTAGGCGGCATACGAGACTAAATCCAGCTTTAAAAAGTTGAGGTTGGTGGCCCTGCTTATTAATTGTCACACGTATGTAATTGCGCGCGAAAAAAAAATTATTTCAAAGTAAAATTTATATCCAATTAATCTCCTTAGTATTAAAAAAATATATATAATAGACTTACCGTCCCCTGACACCTCCTTGCCTCGCTACATCTTCCTGCTAGCCACAAACACACAACCCGAATTATACCCGATATGCAAATTATCAATGCATTTAAATCCCAAATTGTTCCTACTAAGATTTTCCGATACAATTTCATCGATTTTCCCGGAGAAAATCGCATAGAAACGTCAAAATATGCAGATAAGATACATTTTCGCAAATTACCCAGAGTTCCTGTGCTAGGTGCGCAACAGAGCAAAGCGGACGCCCGATTTAAGTAAAAATGATTAATAAATATTATTAATTAGGCTTAGGTAGATTTTCAACCTTCCGCATACATTTCCAACAATTTCCGGACGATATATAAAGTATTAATATCACGGGGGAAATTGAAATATTTTTAACCGAAGCTATGTCGCGAACACGGCCAACTCACGCAAAGAATACCGGGAAAATGTATATGCCAATTATAAAGCGAATTTAAATAAATTATGCCGCAAATTAATACAAAATATTAAATCTAAACGCATTTAATTACTATAAAATTATCTTACTCCGAGAAAACCGCACTCAAATTCACTAAACTCACAATCACACGGGTCATAACCTACAAAGCACATCACCGAATTTTCACATAAGTTTCCGCTAGAAATTCCATTAAATCGCGGTTATTTAACGGGGAAAACTATTCGTTAACGTGTAGAACACATTTCCGTGCATATTTATCGCCGAATTTTCTGAAAAACCGGCCGAGACGGTGCCGATAAACCGCGCTGTGAAAAATTGAAATTTTAACAATCACTGACGTCATCAAAGATGGCCTCCTCAATTCCAAGAATACCACGGAAGCCGATACTATACGGGGTGATGCGGTTTTTGAAGGTATCTATATTTTTTCAGATATTTGATTAAAATTAAATTATGGAAACGTGATACAGGGTGTTATTTATATGAAAATTATTCCGCGGTTTTAATTCTGATATTTCTAAAATTTTTAGGAAGAATCTGGTTTATTGCTATGGTTTAAATTACTAAATGTGAATTTAGTGCATTTAGTGCTTGCTGTCAGCTCCTACTCAGGTCGTGTGGTAATTAGCTATGAGATACTACAGCACTTACCAATTTTAGACACGCAGAATAAAATAAATGCTCTCATTCCAACTTTGAGTGATTAAGTTAAAAATTAAATGGTGGTGGTGTTTTTTCCAGAATATCATCTAGATAAACCTTTCCTTCCAGTAATTACACGGTTATGAACGTGAGCAACCAAAAGCTGCTTTTAAGGTAATTGGGGACGGTTTTTTACGATTGGTTCTATTTTTCGAGATATTCAATAAATTCATTTTTTTAATTATTTTTGACAATTAACGGCTATTTTATTCAATTATAAGGGTTATAGGGTGTCATTATTTTGCCGCTTTTTCCGAGCATGTAACATCTGCAAACGCAACAAAACCACTTTGAATCGACTTTGCAAAGCTGTCTCAGCATTTCTACACGTTCTGACACAAAAACAATACAATTCGAACACAATTGAAATTATTTTTCTAGCGACGCCCTCATGAGAGTCTTTATGACAGCACAATGCTGCCAACATTCGAGAACTCGAAAACTAAAACCAACGGATTGAAGATTTAGATTCTGCACGTCAAAACATTAGCAAAACATCGAATACTCTCCCAGTGACAAATGGTGTCCCGCAGGGATCTATTTTAAGTCCGCTACTATTTATATTATACACGTCCAAGTTACATAACTGCCTTAATCTATGTTCTTGCCACTGTTACGCTGATGACACCCAGATCTACCTTTCCTTTAATAAGTCCGATCTCGCGTCAGCAAATGCTTCCATTATCTCGGACCTTGCTAATATTGTTGATTTTGCGGAACAGCACTACTTCAATATTAATACAAACAATACATATGTTCTTCTTTTTGGCATGAAAACCGATATTACATTTGCAAACGATAACTTATCTATCAGCATCAGTGATACATTTTACCTTTTTCTGAGAAAACCAAGAGTCTCGAACTGCTGTTTGATCGCAGTCTTACATTTAAAGATCACATTATGAAATGTATTCGTAATGCCTATGGCATTCTGAAAATGCTATATTCACATAGACACTACCTATCAATATAACCAATCATCTTCTATCTGATGCTTTAGTTTTATCTCATTTCAATTACTATGACGAGGTTTACGGTCCTTGCCTGGACAGCGCCACCTCACGGAGGATATAAGTAGCACAAAATGCTTGCATACGTGTCATTTTTGGATTGAAAGAGTTTCAACACGTCTCCCACAAGTTAAAAGATTTAGACCGGATTAATATGGAGTATCGTCGGCGTCTTCATCTGTTATCAAAGGCTACATATACATATACATGTGTCGAGTATTTCTGGACTCCGCGGCATAGCAGGCCACTGTCAGCCTACTTAAACGTTTTTTTTTATTTTTCTTATGTGCTAAACTGTTGATTTTCTGTGTTATATATGTGTAAGTATTATTTCGTTGTTCACTAGTTTTCTTTTCTTTTTTGTTAAAATCTTGCGTGTGATTTTTTTCTCTCTTGTGCACGAGTAAATTACATACGCTCATATTTATCGGTGACATTGAAAAACAGACAGTGTTTACACACTGATCTGAATGTCACCGTTTATTACTGTATTGGTTTATCTTTTTTTATTACCTTATTGTTTCTGTACTTTTTACTTTGTGGTAATAATAAAGAAATATTATTATTATTATTATGCTGTAACAAACTCCAGCGTTAGTCGCAAGAGAAACAATTTTTTTAGAAGTTATTTCCGTTTATTTTTACCGAATTTATATTTATTTTTAAATTGTTTTCTTGAACTAGGATAAATATATGTAAATAGTTTTGATCTCACCTGTATATGTCGAGTTTTGATGTGCTGTGTATATTTTAACCATGTTTTTGCTCGTGATGTCATGCCACAAAAAGGTGCTAGCCAGGGTATATAAAGGCCGCGTTTTTATGTTAGATTCCACTTACTTGCCAACTCTCTTCCCTTTCCTTTCTGACTACCGGAGCCGATTCAGTTGGCCAGCACATCCTGACCGTTGGCTGAACCGAAGTTTTGTTAGCCCCATATCTCCCCGAGTATTCTGAACAGTGGGCCGATCTAGTTGGCCTCTTCAGAAACACCACCGTCCGTGCGCAGAGTGAGCCGAGATCTCGTTGGCCTCTGCGAAACCACCACCGAACCAGACACAGAGTAGGCCGAGCTCGTTCGCCTGTGTGTTTCCGTCCGGTGGGGTGTCAAGTTTGTTGAATCTCACAAGACACCGTTGCCCCATATCTGACTATCAACATAATTAATGTTTAACAGGCTAATTTTCACCTATTTATAGGAATTGACTGGATACGTGGCTCGTACCTTACGTAAGCATTGCTTGTGCCTTTCTTATTGTATATAAACTCATCATATCGCTTTGTAAATATGTATATATACCTACATTTGTTACTCCAGCATTCTGTTCTGTAAACCTGTACACCTGTGTACCTGTAAACTCTGAAACTACTCAGGAATGGAACATAAAACTTCTAGTTAAATATAGGTACCTACTCAGCAACATTAGAAGTGTTACACCTAGAAGGAGTAATTTGTTCAACTTGATTTTTTTGCATCAAAATAACTGTATTTAGGGCATGTCAACTTTTTATCATTGATACTTTTTTGTGAAAAAAGAATTCTTTCGCTTTTCTCGAAAAGATTCATGTTCATGTTAGCTGACTAATATAGGAAAGTTTAGCCGAGAGTTATCACCGTGTTAATGACTTTGACAGGAGTTGCTATTAAGATGTTGGTTTGTCCTATCACGAAAATGGCTCTCGTGTTAATTATACTGCAATGACGGTAATGCGTGTGTATCGTGTGTGGACAGAAGAAGGTAGAGGAATACCACCAATTGGTCAATGGAGGCGTACCGCAGAGCATCAAGATAGGCGCTTCAGACAACTAGCTCTACGAAAGCGTTTTGCTACAACGCGTCCAATCGCTGACCAATGGCTTGGAGAGGAAGATAGACATGTTACTATGCGTACACTATATCGCTGCATTCGAGCCTTTGGACTTTTTTCATACCGTCCATGGTTAATGCTTTCTTTGACTGCGGGCCACTGTGGTCAACGCTTGAACTGATGAAGAGAATGGCAGCATCGGGAATCAGAATGGGATATTGTCGTCTTCAGAGACGAAACGCCGTTCTGTCTAGGTATGAAAGATGGCCGTAGAAGAGTAGGACTCCCTCGTGCAGAGCGACGCCATTTTGGGTTTGCTGTTGAGAGGCATGTAGACAGGACTGTTGGAATAATGGTTTGGGGGGCTATTACTTTTGGTAGCCGATCACCACTTCTGTTTATTCGAACAATATGACAACTGCGCGTTATGTTGATGATGTCCTATAAACCAATTTACTACTTTATGAGAAGGCCGTCCACATGTCCTTTTTCAGCAAGACAATGCACGTCCTCATATTGCTCGTCGAACTAGACTTTCTCCAAGAAGCAGGCGTTAATATTTTACTATGGCCACCCCGTTCCCCAAATTTGAAGCCCATGAGTTGAATATGATAGGGAGGAGATTGTCCACTTTTCACCATCCTCCACAATCTTTGACGTAGTTAATCAACAGAGTTCAAGTTGTCACTGAGTATATGTATATGCGTCTATGGGGTTTTGCCAGCAACAGACCATAATCATGGTAGAAAACTTCGTTGTGAGGAAATGTGGACATTCAAGAGCAAAATCACTAGAAGGTTGCGTTCTTACTTTATTTTTTATACCAAAATACATTCAAAAATTGTTCTCAACAGATTGTGTCAATATAAAAAATATCTTTAATAATCCACCATTCTCTACAGAAGTTTTGGCTGATATTATATGATGCTATCAAACGGAAAATGTCCAGACATATGTAGAAAACGTATTTTTATGTTCACGCCTATTCTTTAGTGCCCTATATTAAATTGCTTCCCATATATCTCTTCCACCATCCTATCCTATCGACGTCGTCCAGATATATCTATATTCGTTCGGTTATATCTCTCTTATAGGGGTCCGCTGCTATTGCGCCCCATCCGCGACAATAAAACAACACACATGCGCTCAGAACTTGAACGGAAAAGAAGTCTACAGTAAAATAAATTCGTCCAATATCTCAAAACAAATGTCGCGAAGTGCCCGTAGTAGCCCATCTTCTACATATTTCACGGAAAGCAGGCGCGACGTCGTTGTAAAAGGCGTCGTGTGTGTGCGCGTCTACGTGCACCAGCCGTCGATATTAAAAATTTCCCTCCCCCATATATGCACACACATACACACGTTCAATTTTAGAATTTTACACTTTTCAGGGTCCCGTAATAAAAAGTATAAATTTGAAACGTCGCGTTTACCCTGTCTATATCACATGTGACGATGACATTCGGACGTCACTTCAGCCCCCATACTCTGGCCCAGTCGGCGCCCATTTTCCACGGTGGCACAGTTCGCAGTACGTTTGTACGACACCCTCCCAATGCACACACAGGCTCTTCGACACTTGTCCGATGTTTTTCCTCCGTGAACGGAAGGGTTTTATAATTGCGATATGATTGACGTTTGTATCGTTTTTCTGTTTAGCATACGCATTGATAATTTGTGTCGGGATATCGGGATTGTGTTAACAACCATTCATGCATTTCACACCCTTAAATGTATGGTTAGTGTGGATCGAGTTAATTTAAGATTAAAATTTCGTCTCTAAAAACGACGGTGAACTGAGTCACTATCTAATTTGGCGCTTACTAAACAGGCTGACCGTCTAAGATTTCGGTCTTCGATTGTAGCTCCACCCTTCCTTCAATAAAAATCTTGATTAACGATATATTAACGAGGATAAAAGTATCACATTTTAAAATTAATTTGACTTATACAGGGTGTTGCAAAAAAGCGTACCACCTATTTGTAATTTATTTTTAAATGGAATGACCTCCTTATTTATATTAAAGTAAGTGTACTTTCGGAGCGTTAGTTCACTCCTAAAGTAGTTTTGCTCTAAAATGCGGCGTTGCCAAGTTATTGAATTTTTTATATTTTTTGCTGAAATCGCTAATTTAGTTATATTTTAATTTTCCCGTCACTTTTCATTTATTTTTAATGAAGTTTTGCAAAAAGTCGAAATCTGGATGGTTTTATTTCACAAGATTGAAATTATGTGTGTTTATTGTACAGGGTGTCCAAGAATATTGTGTCAATATCAAAACCTTCAATTTCATTTTACGCCATTTTCTTCAGTGAAATGCCCTGCATCTAATAGTAGGTACGTATGTATCGATAAAGTAGTTCTTTACCTTATCTATTACATTGTTGAATGTTTTGGGAAGTCCTTATTTACGAGTCTATGCACAAAAAC